>PVJC01055824.1:0-10095 GCA_004026665.1 Murina feae
TTTCAAGTGGAATGTCACCTCCTTTGAGGGGTTTTCCCTGGTCACCTAATTGAAAGTCATGATCTAACCAGTCTCTATCAAAGCACCCAATTTAACTCCGCAAAATACTGGTCCCTCTAGGATATTTTAATGTATTTGTTTATTAACTATGTCCTCTAACCAGGATGTAAGCACCATGGGAGCAAGGATTTTCCTTAGCGTGTGCTGGTTCTTCAGCCTACTGAACAGTACCTCGCCCATCGTAGTGCTCAATAAATATTTATTGATGAATAAATGCAGCTTTTAGAATGGAATGGAGTTTTAGATAAAGATATCAAAGTAATCTTAACTAATAAAAGCATAATATTAAAATTAACCATTTCTTTGGGACGGTCTAAGCCACGCCCACCAGTCAATCAGAGTGACTGTATGCAAATTACCCTAGCCAAGGTGGCGGAGGCCGCAGCTCAGGTGTGCGGCTTCTCTGGGGCTGCTGCCTCCGCCATCTTGGGAGCCTCTGTCCTGGGAAGGCATCTGGCGCCCTGGGCCGATGCCTTCCCAAGCGGAAGCCTTCCGGGGGCGAGGATGAGCCGGCGGACCCCGTGGCCCCCTCGTGGGAGGCCAATCAGGTGAAGCTTTGGGGGCGGGGATGAGCCGGCAGACCCCGCGGCTCCCTCCTGGGAGGCCAATGGGGTGGCCAGTGTCACCCGATGGGCTTCTCAGGTGGAGAAGCCTTCCGGGGGGGGCGGGGACAAGCCGGCGGGACCCCGCGGCCCCCTCCTGGGAGGCCAATGGGGTGGCCAGTGTCACCCAATGGGCCTCCCAGGTGGAGAAGCCTGGGGGTTGGGGGGATGGGACTAGCCAGGGGATCCCAAGGCCCCCTCCTGGGGAGCCTATGGGGTGGCCAGCGCCATCCCATCGCTTCCCAGGCGGATGGCCCGGAGGGTCAGTGGGAGCTTTGGCCAGCCTGAAAACTGCCCTCAGCCCCTCACCCAGGCTTGCCACACCCCCTGGGGTGAGAGTCTCCACTGGGGAGCTTGACCAGCCTGCAAACAGACATTGGCCCCTCACCCAGGCTGGCCAGGCACACCAGCAGGTGGACATCCCCAGAGGGGTCCCAAACTGTGAGAGGGCACAGGCCAGGCTGAGGAAACACCCCCCTCACACCATCCCAGTGCACAAATTTTTGTGCACCGGGCCCCTAGTAAGTAATAAGTATATATAACAAGAATAGGAGGCTTAAAAGCAGTTGTTGAATTCCCAACTCTCTGAGGACAAATCCCATACTCTTGACTTCTCCATGTAGCTTCTACTTTTCATAAGTGTCACAAAAAATTGAAAGTCTCATGTCATATCCAATGTTTCTGGCTGTGCAAATAATAATCTGACATTGAAGGAGTTAAAATCACCACTACCCCTTGTCATTTTTCTAAGAGCATTTGAACCTCACTTCAAACACACGTGTGCAGATGTCATAGTGTAAGGTATCTAGTGATATAAGCTGTGGCCTCCAAAAGATAGCAAGGTAAATGTAGATGACTCCGGAATTCCCGATGTTAGCAGATGAAATGCCTGGTAGAGCGCAAAGTAAAATACTTCTGTGCTTCTTGTCACTATGGTTGTGGGGACTCCACTGAGATTAGTGAAGCTTCATGTAAAAAAGTGGGGTTTCATGATACTCACATTACAGAGTTCTTCTGAGGGTGAGGGATAAACACGTGAGAAGGCCCTAGCACATAGCAGATACTTCCAAGATCCCTAAGATTTTTTTTTCTTGAATTTTCTTAAGAGATATAGAAAATTATGAGTATCCTTTGCCACAAAGTGGAATGTAAGAAAAGGCAGGTGCATCTCGGGCACATTCTAAATGAACATCTAAAGAGAATTTCAAAATCGTTCCTAGCATCGACACCGACAGCCTCTACTTCATTCTTTTCAGTGAAGCAGTTTGCTAGCCAGTGGTGTTTCAATATTCCAAAGGGGGTCTCCCCAGCCTCAGCGCTAGAGGTTGTTGAGTGTGTGCCCTGTGCCAAGGCCACTGGCCGCGCGGGAGGAGCGGGGAGCTGGATTTCAGCCTCCACCCTGGTCATCTGGTTTTGTGCCTGAGGATCTGGGTTTGCACAGAGGCTGCATTTTCCTAATTTGTAAAAATGTATCAAGCGTCTGTACCTGGTCCTCCCAAAGTATATTATTTTCTGAAATATCTTGCATTTGTAAAGAATGTAGCTGAATGACACGTAAAGCAAGCATCTATTGCTTTACATTTTCTGAGATTATTATTTGTTTGACTGTATTTTTAATTATTAAATCTAATAATTTTATCCCAGCTAAGAAACCATATTAAAACAAACACACACAGCTAACGGGTTTGGCTCAGTGGATAGAGCATTGGCCTGTGGACTGAAAGGTCCCAGGTTCGATTCCGGTCAAGGGCATGTACCTTGGTTGTGGGCACATCCCCAGTAGGGGGTGTGCAGGAGGCAGCTGATGGATGATTCTCTCTCATTGATGTTTCTAACTCTCTATCCCTCTCCCTTCCTCTCTGTAAAAAAATAAAAAATATATTTAAAAAAAGTAAAAACACACACACACACACACTAGCCCACCCGGTTGCCCACCCGGTATGTCTCAATGGTTGAGCATTGACTATAAATCAGGAGATCTCTCTTCAATTCCCAGTCAGGGCACATGCCCAGGTTGTAGGCTTGATCCCCAGTCGGGGGCGTGCAGGAGGCAGCTGATCAACCATTCTTTCTCATCAATGATGTTTCTGTCTCTCTCCCTCTCCCTTCCTCTCTGAAATCAATAAAAACATACTTTGAAAACAAACAAATGCTGGACTATGCAATGGACTTTCCCTGTACAGAGGAAGGCACTTCTCACCTATGACATGTGGTTTTGCTGCGCTTGTTGCTGCTGCTGCTGTTGCTGCTGCTGAATTAGCAGTTGCTGCTGCTGCCGACGCCGGGCTGTCCGTAGCTTCTCAAAGCGAGCCTCCATTTCTTCCAGGACCTTCGGGGTGTACCGCACCACCAGCTTGACGCTGTCCTTAGCAGCCTTGAGTAGTTCCACAGCTTTCTCATGGTGTTCGCCTTCTACACTCTGAAAAGACAGCAACACTTCTTAAAGCGGAGAGTTTCCGTGTTCATTTTCTTGAGTGACAAATCTGAAGTTAGTATCATAGTAAAATATTGATATTTGAATTTCGAGAAGCCATGGCAAATAGGATTTATTGCCATCATCACTATTATTCAGTACTTTGCAGTTGAACTATAATCAGGTTAAGATTCACTAAGGTACAGAATAGATTGGGTGGGGCTTCAAGTTAAGATAGTGAGAAATAATAACCAAAAATATAATACTAACATTTTAGAATGGCATTTATAAATTTTATTTGAAAGAGTAAATGTACTAGTCAGAAAAGTTTTGAAAAAAAATTAAAAAATAGTAATAAAGGAAGGCTTTCCTATCAGATATCAGTATTTAAGTATTTATTCACATGAGTGAAGTTGAGTCTTATTGATGTAGTGAGAGGCAAAACAGAACAGAGTTCAGAAGCAGATCCATTATATGTCAATTTTATTATATGAAAAATGTGGAATTTAGATCAAAGGGGAAAAGGATTATTAAATAATGATGCTGGAACAAATAATAATTAAATGACTCCAATCTCAGTCAATGCTAAATATAACAAATTGATTAAATTTTAAATGTAAAAATAAAACCATAAAACAACTAAAATATAATGTAGGGGAATAGTCATTATCTTGCAATGAAAAATTAATTCTTAAGTAAAAATACCAAATTTTAAAAAAATCACAAAATCAGACTTAAAAATTGTAAGTTTCAATTTCTCACACACCATAAAAAGGTGTATATATAGATATATATATATATATTCATATACAACAGTCTGTTAATATTCTTCAAATGAAAGATTCTTACAAGTCAATAAAAATCTAGCAAAATGGTCAAATGAACTCCTGACAAGTAAGAAATTAAAAATATCATATGTACAATAAATCTATGGAACAATGTTCAAATACCCTAGTAATCAAACAAATATAGATTAAACACAAAATATTTCATTTTTAATTTAAAAATCATAAATACATATTTTCAAGAATAGTGTGTTGGTAAGAATGTAGGAAAACGGGACTTTCATACACTAATAATAATTTAACAAAAACTGGCATTTTTTTTTTGGAGGACACTCTTGTCATATATCAAGCCCTTTATAACAAATAGTTTTATTTTCGGCAGAATTTATGAAGAATATGATCAAAGAGGCACAGATACTTATACAGTCGTTATAACAAAATGGAAAAAATAAAATCAATTCTTGCCTTTTGAGTTTCAAAGTAATCCCTTGAACACAATGGCACAGATAATAGTTGGAGAAACTATCTTTACTCTAAGTAAACACAGAGAGACTTCTCCGGAACCGTCTAAAGCGTCTCTGTGTTGGAATTAGGCAGAAGCAAGGCCAAGGAAAGTTGTAAGCAGACATGCTAAGCCCCTAAGGAAAGGCGACGATGCCCTGCCCTCACGGACAGATGGCATAACCCCCAATTTACAGGATACAAGTGCAAACGCCTTTCTGACTTGCTTGCTGGGTAGAGCTCAGAAAGGAACCTGTGTGCAGGGACGGACAGGGACTGCGATGGGCTGAAAGACTGCCAGCACACCCAGGAGTGGCACTGAAGGGGCAGAGAAGGCCGCTCCCAACAGGTTGAGATTGCATTTGAAATCACGTAAAAGGGAAACTAAACCTGGATGCCATATCGAGTGCATGTCAAACCCACTTCAATTGTATCTTGTGATTCACATTCTCGCTACCGCACGGATTAGGTGAGAAGAGTTAAGGGGTTGTGTTCCATTCTGCGGTCTGCTGCAGCAAGGTGGATGTAGACCGAGAAGAAAAAGGTTTGAATTGAGCAACGAGGCATTCAGTGACCCTTTAAGAGCACTGCTTCAGTCATTTGTCAGGAAAAAGGCAGATATGAAGAGTTTAAGAAAGGACCATTGTGAGCCCTGGAGGCCACTTATATAACCACTCCTTCGCCAAATCTGGGTTACGTTGAGAGCAGCAGTTATAAATAACTGATGGGCAGAATGAATTTTTATCTGTGGCTGAAGCTTAGGAAAATAGGCTTGTTCATTGACTAATTCATTCTTTTCATTATTCACTCAGCCATTGACCTGGTCACTCAGCAGGTGTTTTTAAAGCATTTACTTTACTAGTTATAGTTCTTTGGAAGAACATGAAAGGCAAAAAAAAAAAACTTTGTACAATACAAGCTCTATTTCCAGTGTGCACGCAATTTCTTTGTAATTTGCCTCAACATGACTTGTTCATGTATGGAATTCTCCTTTAAAAGGAAAACTGGGTGATTTGGTTGTCCATAACCTTCTCTCATTTATTTTTTAATATTAGAACTTAGATGTCTGTATGTTTCAGTACCAATGGGTCATCATTCTCTAAGCCTGATGATTAGTCCCCAGAATACTTTTTGGCTTTTGTTCTACTAGCTTTCATTTAATAGGGTCGGAAGTTCTAGGCCAGACCTGTAGAGGCCCATTATCCCAGTTTAGGCCCTGTGCCTGCAATTTAGAGTTGCCGCAAGAGGTACTGTGGGACCATTAGGCTCTCGCCGCAGTGAATCGTTGAGACACATATGGCTGGTGTGCGATCCCATCCCTGCAGCACCGTCAGGCATGGCCTCTCCCACCCCTGCTCTGCCGTCCCCAAACACAGTTATCAGTTTATGAACAGCAGAATCCATGGTCTTTGAACGCAACATTTTTGCCTTGACGCCCTCTCTCTGGTTTCGACAATGACTCGGATTCTTCCCGGCTCTGCAGAGTTAACAGGTCTCCTGGTTTAATCCACCTTTTACTCTGTCCCCATCACCAGTGCACAGACCCATTGCCTAAGACCCAGGCAGAGTGCCATACTTCTTCACTTCTACTACTAACAGTGCTTAGTGAAAATAATATAAATTACGCAACTGAACAGTGTAATGGAAAACAAGAGGCATCTCTCACAGAGAGATTTGAAGAAATATAAGCATGTTTGTAGAATGTATTATTTCAAACATTCCTTAAATTTGTTTTTTAATTGTTTTCCAGAACATTTCTTAAATCTTATCTCAAAAATTGTTCTGGGTCTCTCCTTTGCCTCTCTTAGGGATATTTTGAGTACTTATGCTTGTCTCCTGAACCTATTATTGATCTCTGGAGTGCTTTTAGTCCCTTGGGATAACTTCTTAAATTGAATAAGGCAGTTTTCTCTCTTCTTACTTTCTCTTTTAAGATAAGAACAAAAAAGCAGACTACTTTCCCATGGAGCTCTTGCTCCATGCATCAAAAGAGGCCAAACTAAGGGTATCCACATTGACACGCAAACACTTGTCAAGGAATTCCTTGAGCCCTGAAAGTTCATAATTTATTCCTACTTTTGACTTAGTTTATATTTCACTCTTCACAAAAGTATGTCTTCTTTCAAGGTAAGTATTTTTGAATGTTTTAAAATATAATAGTGTGTTTGTAAACAGTTAAGCTGTTTCTATCACAGCCATATATATATATATATATATATATATATATATATATATATATATATATATATATATTATGCGCCCTCCTTACTCAGGAACTGTCCTTCATATCCGTTAGCTCAGTTTGAACAGTCACTGAAACTTGCAGCACCAGCCTTTCACGGAAGATGAAAATGTGGCCCTTAAGTGACTTGAGGAGACCTAGGAAGACTTCTAATTTTCAAGTGAAAATCCTTCCTCTATTTAAAGTCTATACTTTCCTTAAGAAATCTGGATACTTTCTGAAGGAAATTCTATACTTCTAGATTTATTCCCTTGCTTTTATTTATTATTTAATCTGTATTGTTGAAAGTAATATGGATGTCCCCCCTCTGGCTCCCTCCAACTGGTTCTTGACCTATCCCAGACCTTCACCTCACTATTGCCTGTGTCCATAGATTATGCATATATGCAAATAAGTTCTTTGGTTAATTTCTGACAGCCTCCCTTCCTCCTTCCCTCTGAGCTCCATCCATGCCCTGTTTCCATGCCTCTGGCTTTTAGAGTTTTGTTGTGTATATTGAAACTTGAGGAAGTCATTGACATGGATTAATTTAATAATACTTTTCAACAAGCATCTTCTGGTTAAAGCTGGATATAATTAAGGAGGTACGGGCTGGCAAAGAAGGCAGAGGGATATGAGCATTCTCTAAAATACATTAAAATATACTAAGAATAGACATCCTGATTCTGAAAATATTTCTATCTTTTCCTGCTATTTTTTTTTTGTCAAGATACTCATGGAAATTAGCATGGGAAGGAGGATTCACATAATTTTATTACCACTTCCAAATGCATAAATAAAATATTAAACTGGCATTAAACCATAAAAACTGAATCTTCTGCAATGGTGCCATATGAGAAAGGGATATATTTTTATTCAGAAAGCTGGGAAGAAAATAGTTCAGGAAATAAGCAGATGCATACTTGTTAGCAATCCTATGCACAAGTAAGCCTAGGAAGCTTTATAGTTAGTCAACTTGATGGAAGTTTAGCAACTCAGTGGCTGGTGAGTTAAACGTGGCTGCATACTGATCATTCAATCGCTTTTACATTCCCACCCATTGTGAGATATCAAAATGGATAGCATTTCTTGCTATGCCCAATTTTCTGGTTGATTACAAATCCTCTTTAAGAGACAATCTTGGGTTGCACTGCATACATGAATTTGCTCATGATATGTGCTCTGTCCCCTGTGAGAGTAGTTAAATTTTGACCTTGAAAGACTACAAGTGGAAGGAATGGCTGCCCTGGGGAGGGGAGGAATATAGTTACCTGTGCACAATCACTGCACAGTGGCCTGTCCCTGGGTCTATACGAACATCTTTCTCTGTGAGGTTTACATGAACATAATCCTGATGAAGCTCGCTGACAAATGGCTTAAACGCTTTGTTGGATAACCGAGAGTTGGCTATACCTATCAGTTATTCCAGGCTTATCTAGTCTAGGTTTCTGCGTAGGCTCCTAAATGACACAGAATTCCTTTAGATTAAGCATCACATGATGTTATCAGAGAATGAATGTTATCACGGGCATTGGATTATAACATATTTTAGTGCAAATAAGTAGCTCAGAAACTCAGATCATTAGACTCGTAAAGGCCCTTAGAAATAATCTCATTATCTCCTTGCAACTTAATGTATAAGGAAACAAACACCAAGAATGGCTGTGACCTGTAACATATTATAAATTTGTTAGTTGCACGGCGGATTAGAACTCATGATTCTTGATGACTGCTCTTTCAGCAACCTCATTCTGCTTTTCTAGATTAAGTAACGCAGACCATGGTAGACTGGTTTTTGTGTGATGTAGAAGGATAAGAACTAGTGACCAAGAAGAGATCTGTCAATTCCTAGCTCTAAACAGAATGAGTTGAGCCAGTGAAAGAGCAGCGTGAGGCTACATGAAGGGCTCACGGCTAGGGGTTATGGTCTTCAGCTCGGAAAGGTCCAACCGAGTCACAGACGGACGTACTTCTTTCCCACAAAGGCTATGGTGATTGATCAATATGATAGTGTTGCTTTTAGTCTACTAAGGTGTTCTGACACTATTTTAAGTATGTGTGTCTAAACTTATAAATGTGTGTGTACTCTAATGTTATTGAGCACTCATGCTTATTAAGTGCCAGGCACTGCTAACAGCTGTGTGCGCCTTATATCTAATCCTCACAACTCTATGGGAAATTTATCCTAGGTCCTCAGGTGGTAAGTAGAACAGATGGGCATGAACTGGAGACTAGGCTGTTACCTACCAATCCACAGCCTTAAGAAAGATAAGAAAGAGAAAGTAAATATCACTTGGTGGCATTCACGTCTTTTTTGAGAGCAGGAAGAGGGCAGTCTTAGTTAAGACAATCTTATACTTGTGGCTCCATAGTCAGCATTTTAGATCATTTAAAAATTTTATATTAATTGGGATAATTAAGAATGAACTATCTCTGCACAAGGTATAGGATATATTCAGAAAAAAAACCTTTATGACTTTAATACTTTCCTTTCTTAAATATGCTAATTTCCTGTTCTAAATGTACTGTATTATCTTCTGCTGAAGAAAAGTGACAAGTGTATAAAAAGTATCACACATATCCTTTGGGGAAAAATATGCTAATGCTCTATCATAGTACTTTCATCCTGCCTAAATATTAATATCTATTTCAGTGTATAGTAATCTATCAGTTTATAATCATTCTGCTGTCACTAGACTGTCCAAGGGCAAGGTGACCTTATTACTGTGTAATATTCAATGAATAAACCATATCTATCTATTATCTATCTATCTATCTATCTATCTATCTATCTACCTATCTACCTATCTACCTATCTACCTATCTACCACCTATCATCTCTGGCTAAGTAGCCAGTACTTGGTTTGAATTTGAGCTTCTGCACTCATCAGCTTTTTGAGTCAAACAAGGAACTTAGTATCTCCAAGCCTAAACTTGCTCATTTGTTGTTGTTGTTTTTTGTTGTTGTTGTTTTATAAATATACTAGAGGCCCGGTGCACAAAAATTTGTGCACTTGAGGGGGGGGTCCCTCAGCCCGGCCTGTGCCCTCTCACAGTCTGGGACCCTTCGGGGGATGTCCACCTGCTGGCTTAGGCCCGCTACCTGGGGGATTAGGCCTAAGCTGGCAGTCAGACATCCCTCTGGCAGCCTGGGAGTCCTCGGGAGGTGTCCATTTGCCATCAGGGAGCAGGCCTAAGCTGCAGTTGGACATCCTTAGCACTGCTGAGGAGGCAGGAGAGGCTCCCACCACCACCGCTGTGCTGGCAGCCATCAGCCTGACTTGTGGCTGAGCAGAGATCCCCCTATGGGAGTACACTGACCACCAGGGGGCAGCTCCTGCATTGAGCGTCTGCCCCCTGGTGGTCAGTGTGTGTCATAGTGACCAGTCATTCCCAGTCTTTCTGCTGTTAGGGTCAATTTGCATATTACTAAGGTGACCAGATTTAAAGCAGTACACCATTGAAGGGGGAGGGGTTCTTTTTTTTTCTTTTTTTATTACTTAAAATATTACA
>PVJC01055826.1:0-10079 GCA_004026665.1 Murina feae
AGGAATCACTGAGGTGTGAAGGCTGACTGGATTTGGGTTCGGATTTGAGATGTGTGAGGTGGTGTGCCCAGGGAGGAACTAGATTGAATTTATATCCTGCAAGGGCTCGTGTTGCTATTTTGGGGGTTAGGGTTTGGTTGGGGTATGAGTGGGGTTCCAGGATTGGGGTGTGAGATCTGAGCCTAACTTTTCTTTGCTATTTGAGGTTTAGGTAGCAATTGCCGTCATGCTTAAAGCTGTGATCCTGATTGGAGGCCCTCAAAAGGGTGAGGAGCCAGGGGAATGTCGGGAGGCGGTTGGGCTGGAGTGGTTGGTGGAGTAGGGGTAGAGGGAAGCAGAAAACAAAAATATGCTTCTCTCTCCTCTCGCAGGGACTCGCTTCAGGCCTTTATCTTTTGAGGTGCCCAAACCCCTGTTTCCAGTGGCAGGGGTCCCTATGATCCAGCACCACATTGAGGCCTGTGCCCAGGTAATCTCTCCCACCTCCCACTCATCTCCTTCATGCTGTATTTCCCCCTTTACCAACCATGACCTCTTCCCACCAGGCATAACTCCAGGGACCACCATTTGCAAAGGACACTTTGCACCATCTCCCTCCACCATCACCACCAGTTGTGCAATGCACTTGTCTTGCATCTTCTAATCTAGCCTCTTGTCTGGCTTCTTCTGACTCATATTTCACTCCTGTGAAACGTGAGATTAAGCAGGAATCTTAGAGACAATTTAAAGCCGTAGCATGAGAAACCTTAATGACAGCAAAGCACAGAATCATACTAT
Organism: Murina feae; assembly: GCA_004026665.1. Classification (NCBI taxonomy): domain Eukaryota; kingdom Metazoa; phylum Chordata; class Mammalia; order Chiroptera; family Vespertilionidae; genus Murina; species Murina feae. The sequence goes on from PVJC01055826.1 coordinate 778, forward strand.
TGTGGCTCACTATGGAGCCAATTCCTCTATTGCTTTTGGTATTGGGACTGGCAAAGTTTATCTGAGTCTAGTCTCTGCCTGCTAAAAGGAATTGAGCAAATTTCTCACCCTTTCTCAGCCTTAGTTTCCTTATTTGTAAAGCGGGGCTGATTAGAGCTACTTTGTGGGGTTTTGAAACTTAGAGATGATGTTTGTAAAATAATTAGTACAATGTAGACGCTTGATAAATGGTATCCTTGACCTCATGCTGATCTTAAGCTCAGATTGACAGATAATAAATATGGGGGAAATGAATGGATTATCCTGTAATGCAGCTTGATAGGCAAAATCTTTCCTAGGGTGAACCCCACTTCAGATTGGGGGTGGGGGGAATAATAGTAATAAAAGATTAAAGGACTCTAACTTTGAGAGTCTCTTAATTAAGGGAAATAGACTCTAACTTCATCATTATCCAGAGGAGAAATCGGATCAGCATGGTAAAATGAATGCCCAAGGCCACAGTTGAGACTGAATGTGTGGTTTCTGGATTTTGGGCCAGTACCAGGGATTTCTCCTTCCCATAATTCCCTCCTATCAGATGCTATTTTTCTCTCAACCTCTTTCCTTGACCTCAGGTCCCTGGGATGCAGGAGATTCTGCTCATTGGCTTCTACCAACCTGATGAGCCACTTACCCGGTTCCTAGAAGCTGCACAGCAGGAGTTTAAGCTTCCAGTCAGGTCAGGTGTTTGTGTGCATATGCTGTTTGGGGGTGGTGGAGCAGCGCCCTAGGCATCTGGGTTCTCTTGAGTTCTCAGGAGTGGGTTGAGCCCAGCATTGCCGAAGGCCGGCTCACACACTAGGACAGTGGTTCTCAACCTTCTGGCCCTTTAAATACAGTTCCTCATGCTGTGACCCAACCATAAAATTATTTTCGCTGCTACTTCATAACTAATGAATCGTGATGTAAATATCTGATATGCAGGATGGTCTTAGGCGACCCCTGTGAAAGGGTTGTTCGACCACCAAAGGGGTCGAAACCCACAGGTTGAGAACTGCTGACCTAGGAGGTTTCTGAATTCCTGTATATATTGAGTTTCTCTGTGGGCCTTGGGCAGGCATATCCTGGGAACAGGAGGGGGTCAGTGCCCAGGTTCATGGTATCTGATTCCTCTGATCTCACTGAGCTGGCTCTGGGGTCCCTGGGGACAGGTACCTGCAGGAATTTGCACCTCTGGGCACAGGAGGTGGTCTCTACCACTTCCGGGATCAGATCCTGGCTGGGGGCCCTGAGGCCTTCTTCGTGCTCAACGCTGATGTTTGCTCCGACTTCCCCTTGAGTGCTATGTTGGCTGCTCACAGACACCAGCCTCACCCCTTCTTGCTCCTGGGCACCACGGTGAGGGGGGCTGGAGGGTGTCAAGCGGGTGATCCAGAGAGGTTCCTGGGATGCAGGGCATTGGGGAGGTAGGGCCAGAACAGGGAGTTGGAGTGGGAATGCTGGTCAGGAGGGGTGGGTGCTAGAAACCCCCGCAGTAGTGGAGGTGGTGTTGGAGAGACCTTGAGCCCTTTCGCTGCTCAGGAGTAGAGGGGGGAGGGCAGCTGTCAGTTCTCACCCCATCTGAAGGCTTGTCAGTGGCAGAGGAGCTACCTGCCAGGTGCTATAGGGAAGGGAAAGCAAGAGAGAGAAAGCAGACCTTGCTGCCCTGGAGCAGGCAGGTCACTGCCTTGGTGTGTCTGTCTTCAGGCTAACAGGACACAGTCCCTCAACTACGGCTGCATCGTAGAGAATCCACAGACGCACGAGGTAAGAGCAGAGAGGAGGCTGGCTGGGTGCCTATTCTGTGTATCATCATGCTCCCACTCCTCAGCCTCTTGTCAAACAGGTGTGGCACACCCTCAGTTGTTCCCTTCTCTCCCTGTAAGAGAGACTAGGAAGAGGTAATAGATAAACGCCATGGGTGTGGTGCTCTAATAGGTATATGCATAGGGTGCTATGGCAACACAAAAAGGGCCCCTACCAGCCTGCCTGGGTGGGGGTGGGGAGGGCTCCCTGGAGGAGGTGAGGTCTGAACTGAGTTAAATTTGTCAGCATGAAGGAGACAGGAAGGCATTGCAGGTAGAGGGAACGATATATGCAAAGACGTGGAGGCAGGAAACAGCATAGTGCCTCCAGAATTATGGAGGTGGGAGCATAATTAGCAAGGTAGGGGTGGGGCTGGGGAATCTCTGGCCCTGTCTCTGAAACTCTCTGCTCTGGAGCCTCACTGACTTTCATACACCTGCTTTGTCTGTTCAAGTTTTAGTATTAAAAATATATATGTGAATACATTATGTATATACTAGAGGCCCAGTGCATGAAATTCATGTACTTGGTGGTGGGGGGGGTTCCTCAGCCTGGCCTGTGCCCTCTCGCAATCCGGGAGCCCACCTATGGGAGCGCACTGACCACCAGGGGGCAGCTCCTGTGTTAAGTGTCTGCCCCCTGGTGGTCAGTGTGTGTCATAGCGACTGGTTATTCTGCTGTTTGGATGATTTGCATATTAGCCTTTTATTATATAGGACTAGGGGCCTGGTGTACAATATATTGTGCACTGGAGGGGGGAGGTCCCTCAGCCCGGCCTGTGCCCTCTCACAGTCTGGGACCCCGCCCACCCCATAGCCCGCCACTGCCCCACACACCCCGTGGCCTGCGCTGCACCCGCTTCCGTGGCTGCCGGCCTCCATCTTGGCTGAGTTAATTTGCTACAGTCGCTCTGATTGGCTGGTGGGCGTGGCTTGGCTGGTGGGCGTGGCTTAGGTGTCCCAGAGAAACGGTCAGTTTCAATATTACACTTTTATTAGAGTAGATATTTACACACACACAGAGTTTTGTGTTAGGCACTAACTAGGTGTGAAATAAACAGCCAGAAAGACACAACCCTGCCTCTCAGGAGCCCTCAATCTGGGGGAGAGACATCAAAACCAACCATTGCAGATAACACAAGTGCCACACATGTGGGTGGGTGAGGTGTGGCCAGAGAACAGGGGTGCCCAGAGCTGAGAAGCTGACTCTGGGGCAGACAAAAGTGTATTTAGAGGGAGTGATGATGTCGACTGGGTTTTTGAAAGCAAAGTCTTCCAGATGAAGAGTTGGTTAAGGGCATCCGAAAGGCACCGGCACACCGAATACCGTGACTTGGAGTTGTGTTCTGGAACCGCTGGGAGGTGGGGAGGATCGGGAGGGAGAAGGCAGGCAGTTGGGATTTATCTTGAAGGTGGAGCTGAAGGGCAGTGACAAGATACGCTCTGCATTTCAGGAAGACTCCCGTGGCAACAGGAGGACCTGGAGATTTGGAGGGTCTTAGGGGATGATGGCCATGGCCCCTCCTCTGCTGACCCCAGCCTGCTCTGTCCTCAGGTTCTGCACTATGTGGAGAAACCCAGCACGTTTGTTAGTGACATCATCAACTGTGGCATCTACCTCTTTTCCCCCGAAGCCCTGAAGCCCCTTCGGGATGTCTTCCAGCGGAATCAGTTGAATGGGCAACTGTGAGGCAGGCCCCATGGCCCTGTTACCCCAAGTACCCTGAGTCACAGCCCCCCTGCCCTAGTCTCTGCTGCCTCCATCTCAGCCAGCTCATCTTCCTTCTCCCTTCCCCCTCCACTTGTCATCTCCAGCCAAGCCTCTCCAGTTCCTCCCCTTCTAACCTCATTCTGTCCCTCTTCCTTATCCATCCCAGTTCCTCCTCTGTCGCCACCTGCCCACTCCCCTTCTGGTCCATTTCTCTCAAGCCCTGAGTGTCCCAGAGATGTCTTTCAGAACAGACGGTAACGCACACACTTGGGTGCACATATGTTTGGGTGCAGGCATGCGTGTGTGCAAGTGCGCACACACACACACACACACGCACACACTCTCTCAGGCTGAGGAGGCTCCCTTTGGAGCATAGAACCCCGAAGGGAGCTATGCTCACCACAAACCACAATCCCAGGGTAGTTAGTCCTCCTAGGCCTGGGAACGGTTCCCTTCTCTGGCTCCCCTGCCTTCATTCCCTCATAGCCATCTTTTCACTCCCACTCTTATCTCTGCTTCTCTCTCCATCTCTCCTGGCCTCTTTGTTTCTGCTGAACTGGCATCTCTACCATCTCTCTCTCCCTCTTTTTCTGTGACTGTCTCTGCCCTCACCAGCTGCCTTCCTCTGGGGTGAGTCTGTCTGTGTTTTATTCCATCCAATGAGAGGGAGGGACTGAGGTGGGGTTTAGAGGGGTGGATGGGCGAATGGGATAATTGGGGGAAGCCAAGTCTGGTTGAACTCCTTCTGGACACTGGGGAGGATGAGCAGCAGGTCTATGCCTGGGGCTCTCCTGGGATAATCCCCAGCTGGGAGCGTGAGGGGCTGAGTGGTGGGTGAGCCTCCTGGGATGTGAGCATCCTTGGGAGGATGTGACCTGGCTTTGCTAGATAGTGGGGTTCTCTCCGATTCCCCTTCCTGAGAGACATTATTGGCCACCCAGTTGGGCTCAGCATCCTGTCCCCTCTACCAGGGAGGACTCTTCAGGCCTGTGGCGGGGGGCAGGCACCATCCGCCTGGAGCAGGACGTGTTCTCGGCCCTGGCTGGGCAGGGCCAGATCTACGTGCACCTTAACGACGGCATCTGGAGCCAGATCAAGTCTGCAGGGTATGGGAGAGGCCTCTGATGGGGTGTCTGGGGGTTGAGACTTCGGGACGGTGGGCACAGGCCCTGCTGGCCCCTGAGCGCCTGCTCTACTTTGTGGCCCACAGCTCAGCCCTCTATGCCTCCCGCCTCTATCTGGGTCAGTACCAGCTCACTCACCCCGAACGCCTGGCCAAGCACAGCCCCGGGGGGCCGCGGATCCGAGGTACCCATCCTGCCACAATTCCTAAGCTCTGACCTCACCCTTCCCTTCCCTTCCCCGCCACCCAACCCCTCTGCCCTCAGAGCATTGACTCTGGACCTCAAGACGCAGAGGTGAAATCTGAATCCCTGCTCTCCCTGAACCAGATATGGTTTGTGGCATTTGCCTCCAGGTCCTCTCTTCTGCTTCTAGGAAACGTTTATATCCACCCGACGGCTAAGGTGGCCCCATCAGCTGTGGTAAGCGGTGGCCCAGCCCAGGGAGGAAGGTGGGTGGGGCAGGGTGGAGTACTCCAGAGCTTGGAGTACAGATCTGTTATGTTTGTCACAGCCTGTCATATGGCCTCCAGTAGGTTCCTTGCCCCTTATGAGCGGGTTGGATTTGAGGTCCTCCAAGCCCCCCCCCCCAGGGCTTATGGTATATGTTCCTCTCCACAGCTGGGCCCCAACGTCTCCATTGGGGAGGGGGTGACAGTGGGCGAGGGTGTGCGGCTCCGAGAGAGCATTGTCCTCCATGGAGCCACGCTACAGGTAGGCACCCCAGCATGTGCCCCAAGAAGTTGGAGAGAGGGGGAACCCCATGGGCTCTTCGCCCTCACTTCACACTGTCCTGTTTGGCAGGAGCACACGTGTGTGCTGCACAGCATTGTGGGCTGGGGGAGCACTGTAGGGCGCTGGGCCCGCGTGGAGGGTACCCCCAACGACCCCAATCCCAACGATCCCCACGCCCACATGGACAGCGAGAGCCTCTTCAAGGATGGGAAGCTGCTGCCCGCCATCACCATCCTGGGTACGGCTTCCCAGGGGGCTCAGGGCTGTGAGAAACCACCACATGTGATAGGGGGGCTCTATGGGGAGAATTTGTGCTTGTGTGAGGGGGGGGGTGTTTTCTTTCAGCAAACATTTACCAAGTGCCTGCTGTGTGCCAGGCCCTGTGTGAGTCACTGGGGGCGTGGGGCCAGGGCACAGATGGGCAGGGAGAGATCCCCCCTAATGGCAGTGGGCCCCTCCCCCCAGCTCCTTGCCCCGGTTTCCTCTCCCCATGGCCTCCTCCCCATGCCCTCGTCCACACTGCAGGCTGCCGCGTCCGGATCCCTGCTGAGGTGCTCATCCTGAACTCGATTGTTCTGCCACACAAGGAGCTGAGCCGAAGCTTTACCAACCAGATCATCCTCTGAAGGGGGCCACCAGAAGGCCCCCCAACTCCTACACCTCCAGCCTCTGTCCAGAATGGACCTGGGGAAGCCAGGCCGCATCTTCACACACTGGGAGCAGCGTGGGTGGGTAGGGGACTCGGCCTCCCTCTCCGTTGCTCCCTAATAAACCCCATGAACCTTGGAGCCAGTGAGGACTCAGCTTGTGCCTGGACTGGTGTGGGGGTGGAAAGGGGGCAGCTGAGTCAGGCCCCCCCACATTAGCATTTAAATTGGAGTCATTGCTGCGGGCTCATGAATAATGAATCTGGAGCCCTGGTAAATCTCCCCCTCCCACTGCCTCAGCCTCAGCCCTGCTGCTCAGAGAAAGGCCCTCAAGGCTCCCAGCCTGCCTGCCGGCCCCGCCTTCACCCCTACCCTGATGCCGCCTGCCCGCCCGCCTCTCTGTTCCTCTTCACTGGGTTTGGCTCAGGCCTGGGAGTGGAGGACTTTCCAAGGGAAGGGTAAAGGATTTCAGTTGGGCAGTGAGGGGGGGGCGGGGGGCGGTGGACACAGGGACTGGGAGCCACAAGTCTCAGGTTGGGTCACAGACATCGCCCGTCTTCAGTTTCTGCCTCGCCCTGGCCTGTTTTCCGCTTTGCCAGCTCCACCCGCTCCTGGCCCAGCTTTTGGCAGAGTGGTGGTTTCCCTCTCGCCCACCAGAGCTCGGTGTCTGTCTTCTACTCCCCTGGCAGGCACAGTGGGCCTCGTGGGTACCTTTCCCTCCGTAATCACCGTAGGCAGCGCTGTTCTGGGGAAGGAGGACACCTGCCACCTCCCACCATCCTGGCTTTGTCTCTGGGAGGTCCCAGCCCTCCACTCCACATTCCTGAAACCCCAGAGAAACTCGGCCCCGCTCATGTTTGCCCATGACCCCCGAGTGCCCCTCTAGGTGCCCCCCCTTTCCCCAGCTGTGGGTGCGGAGCTTAGTTGCCAGATGAGCTGGTAATGATCGTAATCTGCTAATTGAGAGGAATCTAATTACCCGAAGAGAATGGGGGGGCAGGGCGTGGGTGGGAGGGAGGAGGGGGTCCTGGCAGCAGGCTGCAGGGGGCTGGGCCTTGTTACCAGCACACAGGGCCTGGGACAGAGCCCAGGATTTCATAGCCAGGCAGTTAGGAAGAGCTTGTTCAGCAGCTGGGCTGAGGGCAACATGGGGATTGGGCTGGAAGGGCCTCCCAGGGCCTCAGGTCCTGCAGGCTGGGTGAGACCGCTTGGGAAATGACCCACGGCTCTAGCAGGCATGGCTTCTAACCTGCCTTGACTCTGCCCCTTCCTGTTTCCTGCAGCCCAGACCTGCCATCACCTCTGCTGGGCTTGGGAGGAGGCTGCAGGTGCCTACTCTGGGCCTGGGGTCAACTCCCTGAGGAAGGGACTCGGTCCCTTCTCCTTCCTCCCCCCAGTCCTGACCCTTCTGTTCTGAATGGTTGGCAGAGGCCATGGCAGCTCCATCATAAATATGATAATTTAATTATTTTCTCAGCAAAACACCGTGAAATCCAATAAGTCTGTGTCAGGCCCTGGCCCCCAGGACGCCCCTCCTATGCCCAGTGGGGGTGGGGACTTGGTGGGGAGGCACTGGAAAGGGAAAGGGTCAGTGTTCAAAGTGGGCGGGGGCTAGGGAAGCTGAGGTCTTTGTAACATGCCCCCCAGGCTGATGGAGCCACTGTTGTGTGTGTGTGCTCAGGTGGAGGGGGGACTAAAAAAGGGGGCCTAGAGCTCCATCCAGCTCTGAGGGCAGCCCTCAGGGCACAGGATGTGGGAGCACCCTGCCTCTGGAGGGGAGAGAGCAGGGAGCCCCCATCTCAGTCACCTCTGGGACCTCACTGTAAGGGTGCTAGCCCCCTGGAGGAGAAGGGAGAACTGAGGGAACTGGGGTGGGAAGTGGGGGATGAGGGATGCGGGGGAGGGGTGCACTCCTGCCATTAGTGCTTTTCTCTGTTTCCATAAAAAGATTATTCTGTAAAATCAGCGAGGGGGAGCGAGCTGGGGGCCGGGAAGAGGGGTGGGTCCCTGGCACCGAGCTGGATGGGGCGACTGCAGAGGAGAGCTGGGGACGGTGATTTGGATGGGCTTCCAGAACCAACTGGGGAGAGGCCACGCCAAGAACTCAGCTTGCAGGAGGCCGGCCTGGACAGGGTGGGCGGGGACCAGCCCTCATCCCCTTCCTGCCCCTTTGGTGGGATTGCCCTGGGCCCCAGTCCCACCCCCATCTCCGTCTCCTCCCCCAGCACTTAGCAGCCATTATCGGGGGAGCAGATTGCATCCCCCCTCCTCCTCTCCGGGAAACAGACACAGCTGGGGCCCGCCACATCTGCCGCATCAGCACGGAGCACAGCTGGGTGTGCCCAGAGCCACCATCCCCAAAACACAAAGGGGGGCGGAGGCCAAGGAGAGCTCAGACCCCTAAGACAGACACACTGACACCTCTGCCAACAGACATACTCCTAGTGGCAGAGCTCTACCCACCACCACACAGGCTCCCTCGAGTGCAGACAGAACTGACAAACACGCAATTATTCTGCCCCACCCACCACCCCCGCTCCCCTCCCCCTGCCCCCTCTACTCCTCCTCTTCCTTCCCTCCAGGCTCCCCTCTGTCACCTCCACGACTGAACGGCTGCAGACTCGTCTGGGAGGAGCAGGGGTCTCACCCTCCCCAAGTGCACACGTCTGGGAGGCTTGGGGAACAGGAGGGCTGGAGATGGTGAAGGGGCTTCCAATCCAGGGCGCCAGCCTGGAGAAGCTGCCCGCCCTTTCTCCATGCCCACACCTTCTCCCCACAAAAAAAACCCCTTGAAATGCGGGTCCTTGCCACCCTGGGCATGATGAGGTCTCCATCCAAGGACACGGATGTTCCCCGTGACCCTGGGTTTCATTGGCCACTTCTAGAGGTGCTGTGTGCCCTCACTTTTGCCAGGAGCTCAGTGGCTCCCAGGACTGGCCTCTGCCACTTACTCCCATCCAACAATCTACCAGCACCCTACCCTCAGCAATGCCCCCTGCGGCTTAGCTCTGCTGCCTCTGACATGTGCAGGGTGTGGGGCTCGCCAATGGTGGAAAAGACCACTCTCCGCAAGAGATGCGCTGGGGTCCCTTCTATCCACTCGTTCCTAGATGATGATCACCTCTCGGCTCCTGGTTAGTAAATCCTGCCCTGTTGACAGCCCCCGTTTTCCCATCATCTCCTTGGTCCTGATGTCTTGCCCTCAACCCCCTCCTCCCTGCCTCGCCCCCGCCCCCACCCCGCCCCCACCCCTCAGCGCTTTAAT
>PVJC01055827.1:0-10075 GCA_004026665.1 Murina feae
GGGAGCAGGAAAAGGCTGGCCTGACCACGAGGCGGGGTTTTCCCTGCTTTCTGGTGGCTGGAGGAAGATGGGCAGTAGGCAAGCTTGGGAGGCAGGCAGCACCCAGCCCTGGCCACAGCTCAAAAAAGAGAACAACATGCAGGGGAAGGCAAGAGTCTGAGAGATCAACATAGAGGGGGTGCCTGCTCCAAGCCTCCACGGTGTGCCTGGGGCCAGGCCCCCAGCAGGTAGACACACACAGGAGGACTGCTCCGAGCCTCAGATGCGGCTGGCGGCAGGTCCCCAGTGGCGACACACACACACACACACACACAAAAGGCGCCTAGCAGACTGGGGCCATCATAGGACATCCACTGAGGGGTTCCAGACTGTGAGAGGGGGCAGGCTGGGCTGAGGTACCCTCCTCCCCCCATGCATGAATTTCGTGCACCGGGCCCCTAGTGTATAGATACAAATATAAAGGGTCAATAGCTGTCATGGCCCAGTGAAACAACTTTTTTAATAACAACACCCTAAAACACAATCAGGTATTCTACTGTGTTTTCCAAGAGCAGCTAAAGGATAGAGGCAGATCAAAACCAGCTAGAAAATAAAATCTCTTTGGCAAAAATTTCAGTGACGCAATTATCACCTACTCAACTCATCTGTTAAGACAGAACAATCTTATTTTGGCATTAAGCTAAAATTGGTATAGGGAAAATGGAATAAACATGGAAATAAAAGAACTGGGAAAAGTACCAAGTATGGGATCTCCACCCAATACATAATATAATCCTAGAGATGAAGTACATTATAAGTTTGGAATGGTTTATCTTGCATTTTTCCTCCAAGCCCTGGGATTCTTCATCAGTGTGAACAGAAATATGAATATGCTGTAGCAAAAGGCTACAACTACAGCTTGCAGATGTCGGGCTGCTAGCTCTGTGATCAGCAACCATGCTGTCTGCCTTGCTGGCTCCCTCCTGGTCACTGCCTCATCAGTCAGCACTATAGCAGTAACTCAGTGATTTTCAACTGGTGTGCTGCAAGAATTTTTAAAACATGCAATGCCTGCCCTGACGGGTTTGGCTCAGTGGCTGGAGTGTTGGCCTGCGGACTCAAGGGTCCCAGGTTCCATTCCCGTCAAGGGCATGTGCCTTGGTTATGGGCACAACCCTAGTGGGGGGCGTGCAGGAGGCAGCTGATCGATGTTTCTCTCTCATAGATGTTTCTAACTCTCCATCCCTCTCCCTTCCTCTCTATAAAAGATCAATAAAATATATTTTTAAAAAAACACGCAATGCCTGACTATTTAGTAAGGGACACTGCCCTCTTTTCCCTTAGATTGTCAAATAAAAAAATGACAACAGCCAATGCAACAACAGCTGTCAGGTGTGAATGAATCAAAACTGAATCTTTTTTTGTCATATTAGCAAAAAAAGTATCTTTGGATTGCTGCAAAATTTTAGTAATTAGTTTATGTGTGCCATGAGATAAAAATGGTTGAAAATCGCTCCTGTAACCAGAGGACTGAGAGAGGTTCTTTCTGTTGGACAGTACCCTTTGTAACCAAGCAGAGAAGAAAGACCTTATCTAGGAACTGATGATAGTTATCACAGAAATTTCTCTTTAAGATGCTCTATTCTTGCCTTTTAATGAACAACCCTGGGGGAAGGAGGGGGAGATGCTGATATAATGATGATGTCTCAGTTTTTTCATAAAAATAGAAACAACCACCTGGTTTTCATTTCCTATCCTTGGGGGGCTGTTATGGAGATAAAAAACTTTGAAAATTAAAAGCACAGTACAAATATAAGACTATATTATAGTGGGGACTGAATCTAAACAATTATAAATGGAAGGTAGATGGGCACTTTGGCAGGGCAAACCATGTCTGCCATCACAGCAAACTTCTAAGTTCCAATATCTACTTATATTTTCGAGGAGATCTCTGATAGAAATTAAAGAGGCCTAAAGTACATAAAACAGGCTATACCCTCTCCCTAAATTGCCCTGCCTTCCCTATCTTAGGTACTCAGGAAACTCCTACTTCAAGGTCCAATTCAAACCTCACTCCTTCATTAGCCCTCCCAGGCACTCAACTGCCCCTTGAAAGAATTAACAACCTCTTCCACATCTGCACTCACAGCCCCTTATAAACATCTGTACAATATCATTTATCATATTGTACCACCTATAATTTGTTTCTGTGCCTATCTTTCCATTAGCCCATATGAGTTTCCTGAGCTCTCTATTTAACCGTAGCACCTACCTAGTATATCTGATACATCGTATAGACTATAACTCTTTCCTAATTTGAGTTAACTAACTAAATTGAAATACAGAAAGGTTTTTATACCTTTTCAATTAAGACAGAACTTCCCAAACTGTGTGCAACAAATGAGAGATGTGAATGATTATTAGGGTATACTGAGATACTGATTTCCTCAGTCTAGGATGGCCAATCAGAATTTATCAAGTTCTCCTTGTGCTATGATGTGAAAAGGTTGAAAAGCACTATATAAATCAGTAGTGAAGATTTAATTTTAAAAATACTAAATTAATAGAAAAATAGGATTAAACACTATATTAATGGTGACATCAATTGAGGCATTAAGAAAAATACGACTAAAATAAGTGTTTCACATACTGTTCACCACAAAATAAATGTTTCAGAATACTGGTATCAGGTAAAGCATCATATCCTGAAAGGGAAAATAACAGCCACTTCCCATAACTCCCAGTCTGTGTAAACACCATATGGTCTGCTAATTTAATCAAAAAGAACCCCAGAATTTACTTTTTCATTCTGCAGATAGAAATAAAAATAAAGTTGCTAGAAATATTTTATAAATTGTTTTGTCAAATGTCTAATGAAACATATACAGCACCCCAATTTTATTCACTCTTTTTAAACCTGACTTTGAATGTACAAACACCCATTTATAGGCTACATTGAAAACATTAACTGATCAGCTCAGTCTTTTCACTTTCATTTTGAAGTCAATCATTACTTTGTATCACTTCCCCCCACCCACCACTAACCCAAGTTCCAGTCCTCTGGCCCTCTCCATTCCTCCTACAACAGACAAAAGTCAGACCTTCATTTCTTGCCTTGACTACAGTAATCATCTCAAAATGGTCTCCCTGACTCTGAGACTGCCTCCTCGAAATTCACCAAAATGCCAAGTCACATTTCCCTGTTGTTGTTTTTTTTAAGAGCATAAAACAAACTGTGAGACTCTTAAACTTGTTTTCTACTGAAAAAAGTCTAAGTTCCTGAACATAGCACAGAATACACTATATAGTCTAGACATTTCACTAGCTATCCAGTCTCATTATCCTCCACTTTCACCACATACTTTACTGTAGGGGTGGGGAACGTCTGGCCTGCGGGCCAGATAAGGCCTGAGAAATCATTTGGTCTGGCCCTGCCTGCCAAGGCATTAGGGGTGAGTTAATTAAATGTTTGACCAAATATAGCAGGCTAATTTTTCTTTTTAATCACCTGGGGATATTTTCCCATTGATTTTTAGAGAGCATGAAAGAGAGAGGGAAATACAGAAATATTGTTGTGAGAGAAACACATTGATTGGTTGCCTCCTGCACCAGCCCTGACTAGGGCTCAGGCCAGGGAGGAACTTGCAACCAAGATATGTTTGATCGAAATCAAACCTGGGACCCTTCAGTCCGCAAGCCTACGTTCTATACACTGAGCCAAACCGGCTAGGGCTAGCAGGCTAATTTTTAAGTTGATAATTTTGTATGGCTCGAGAATGATGCTATAAATACCCAAATGGCCTTTGGCAGAAGAAAGGTTCCCCACCCCTGCTTTACTGGAACTCTTCTCTCCATTTCCTCCAGGCTAACTTTTATTCAAACATGAAGAACTGACCTGGGTATCATCTCCTCCCAGAACATCTTCCATGATTCACTCTGCTGGGACAGAAGACTCCTAGGTATGCATTCTCTAACCAGATGAGAACAAGGTAAAACCCCAAGGTTTTTCCTTTTGTTTTTGTCTGAAAGGTTAATATAGGGCGGCGTGGCAACAGCTTTATTCTACTTAGGAACCTTCTCCAAATTCTTTCAGTCCTGACCCACTGCTGGTTTTTAAGAGTTGTTTTTAAAATGTCTTTTATTGTATGCCACCTCAAAACCTGTTTGATATAGACAAATGTTAAAGTAAAGAGACCTTGCAAACTGTTTTTAGAGGAGTGTGTTGTTTTAATATACTTTTATTGATTTCAGAGAGAGGAAGTGAGAGGGACAGAGAGAGAGAAATATAAATGAGAGAGAATCATGATCGGCTGCCTCCTGCACATCCCCTAATGAGGCTCGAGCCCGCAACCTGGCATGTGCCTTAATCAGAATTGACCTTCTGGTTCATGGGTCAACACTCAACCACTGAGCCACAATGGCTGGGCTAGAGGAGTGTGTTTTTGTTATTAATCCCCTACAATATATGAATGTTTCACATGCACTTTTCCATGCCTCACCTATTACCTTACTCAAAATTCTTTAGCCTTTCATTTTAGTGATTTCCTGTCTCTTCTCAAAAAAATGAATCAAGATTGTACCCCACAGGGAACTTTCATCCTCAATCTTCATCATAATGTATACTCAAAAGGTGAGAGACACAGCTGTTTTTGCTCAGCAGTTAGAGCGTCAACCATGGACCAAAGGGTTGTGGGGTTCAGTTCACGGTCGGGCATGTATCTGGGTTGCAGGTTCGAACCCTGGCCTTGGTGGGACAGTTCAGGAGTCAACCAATCATTATGTCTCTCTCACATGGATGTTTCTAACTCTCTTTTCCCACCCCTTCCAGCCTCTCTAAAAATCAATGGGAAGAATATCCCGGGGTGAGGTTTAACCAAAAAAAAAGTAAGAGACAGAATGTGTCACAAGAAGTGCTAAAACATTTTATATCCATCATCTCCTTGCATGCTCAAAATCATCATCCTTCCACCCTCCTTAATTACCCTATTTTATATACCTTCCTAAGCTGGACACGGATCTTCTTAAAACTTTTCTTTTTCTCCTTAGCACTTCTCATGTTTGCAACATATTATAAAACATTTTATATATACACATTTTATAAAACATTTTAAATATATATAAAACATAATTTATACTACATGTATATTACTTATTAGTCATCTTTACTATCTGTCTCTCAGAGAAGAACTAATTCTCCATGAAGTTAGTCTTTGCTTTATCCACTGATATAATGTCACAATGCCTGGCACACAGTGGGGACTTCAAGTATTTAATTGAATGGATGAATAACAATGAGGGCAGATGTGAACAATTATTTGAAAGACATCTGCTCCCTTTTCAACATGCAATCTATCAACAAGTTCAGAAAACTCAACCTACCTCCAAAACATACCGAATCATCTCCTTTCTATCTTCCACTGCCACAACCTATTCCAAATTCATTTCTTATTTCTGTTCTTGCTGCTTTCAGCTATGCCCCCATACAATTTTTTCCCTATACCACAAGAAGAGTGGTCTTTATAAAATATGAATCAGATCACATTACTACCCACTAATAACCTTCAATTACCCATCACTCATAATAAAATCTCAATTCCTAACATTGGCTTACAAAGCTCTACAGAAGCTATCCCTCTTCTTCTCTATCTTCTTTTTTCTACTATCTTATAACTGCAGTGTCCGTTTTTATATTCATTGAATACATCAAGTTCACTCCCACCATAAAACCTTTGCACTGCTTTTCTGTGTCTGTAATATTCTTCCATCTGATAACTCTCAGACAACAGCTCCGTTTACTGTTTCTGACAGACTAAATTGATCACTCACTACCATACCCTCTCTCTTTTTTGTTTTGTGTGTGTGTGTGTGTGTGTGTGTGTGTGTGCGCGCGCACGTGCTGTATTTCTTTTACTCCAACTTTTAAACTTCTTTTTAATCTCAAAGGATGCCTGGTTGGTGTGGCTCAGTTGGTTGAGTGTCATCCCTTCACTAATTAACTGACCTACTTTTTTTTTTTATCATTCCTTCCATCCATCCAACCTACCTACCTACCTACCTACCTACCTACCTACCTACCTACCTACCTATCTACCTTTTTGCTTAGACCCCTTGAAAGTAAGCTAAAGACATCATTCCCCCTTTGCCCTGACTGGGAATCGAATCTACAACCTTTTGGTGCACAGGATGATGCTCCAACCAACTGAGCCACCTGGCCAAGGCAGTATTTGCCATTCTAAATTTGGTAGTCATCAGCATATAGATGTGGTTAAAGCCACAAGAAGATGAGATTGCAGAATGAAGTTAAAAGGTATTTAAGCAATCATCTCTTAAAGAGCAGAAAACGTAGAGTATGGAATATCCCCTAATGTCTATTTCACGCGCTATTTTCATTTGTCTAGTACAGGGTATATATGGATTTGTCTAGAATGTCAAAAAAATAAAGTGGCACATTAAAAAGAAACCAAGAAAGTTGAAGGACCTTCAAATATATGTACTATAGTATTTGAAATTGACCAAAACCACAAAATTCCAAAGACAAATCCACTGATTCTCCTGGACTCTCCTCCCGACACACACACTTTTAAAAGATCAGGTGTTAGAGATGGTTCCCTTGGCTGGAAACACAAGGAAACACTTTAATTTTATTCATTCTCCAAAATAAAGATGGGTAATAACATTTCTGGATCAATTTCATCAAGCCTGCCATCCTCCTCCTACTTTAGACATTAAAAAGCAGGGCTCAGATAGGCATGAGGCAAATGAGATGTCTAGGGCCCAAATTTAAGTGCAGGGCTGACTTGGGGAATAAGTGCCTCAAATTGTTCACCTAGGTACCTCATTTGCCTCACTCTAATCCCAGCCCTGATGAAGAAGCTCTACCATAACTGTTATTTGGGCAATGAAAGCACACCTGGTCATTTGCCATGTTTCCCTATTCGGGCCAACAGAAGAATGCTTTGCCATTCCCATTAAAACAAACAAACAAAACACAAATAAAAAATAAACAAAAAAGCAACTGTTAGGCTCTGTAGCATTAGCCCTAGAATTGATAAGGGACAATTTACCTCACACCATTCTTAGGGCCGAACAGAAAATGTCTCGTGTTAGATTGCAAACTCCTTTTCCTATTCAACTTTGTTCCCACAGTGCTTAGCATCTATATACATAAAGGCCTAATATGCAAAGTGTCCCCTCAGGAATTCGACCAACCAGGAGTTCAACTGCTATGACGTGCGCTGATCACCAGGCGGCAGCACGGAATAAAGGAAGGCCCCAGCTGGCAGCCAGCAGATGCTAGGGACCCTACCCATGCATGAATTTCGTGCACTGAGCCTCTAGTGATAAAACAAGCATATTTGTCAGATAGGCCACTAAAGGAAAACCCAGTTCTTCATGAACACCAAAAAGAAAAACTAAAAACACATGTACACACACCTGAAGATAATAATATCTATAGCCATATCATGCTTACAATCAGTCCCAACTTTTACTAGCTTCAAACTTCAAATGAAAGCACACTTAATTTTCAGTCAGAAAACTCAGTTTTAAATTTCAACTCTCCTCTTTCCTGACCTAACTTTCCATTTCTCCACTGCTTAAATGAGGTGGCAAATTAGAAAGCTCACAAAAGACTCTTCAGAAACTACAACTCCTAACCTGTTCTAAATGTAATCATACAAGAGGACATCTGTAATAATTTCAACAATAAAGATAAATAAAAAATGAATGTAACCACATGGCTTTACCTGGAGTCTTGCCTTCATCTGAAAGACCATGTAAAATGTGGCTATCACGGGCTTTTCAAATCCTAGGACCTTCTTAAACTCCAAATTCCAGAAGAGAAAGGAAAAGAAAGGAAAAGAGGACAGGCAAAAGACATTTCCAACTGAAATGGCATTCTGTTCCACAATTACTTGCAATATAAGTACCATGTAGCTAAGTTCAAAATACCGAAATTGGTTAACTCAAATAACTTTATTTGAAATGTTGTAAACTCAAGACTTAAAATTAGTTTGCACAGCTAAACACTCAGCAGTCAAAAGATCTTACTTAATATCTCCACCCTGACTTTCTGGACTATTTACTCATAAAGGCTACTGGAACCAGATACTCTTGATGGCCAGGAATATGACTGTCAAGATCACAATATAATTAACCAGGAACCAATAACTATTTCAATTTGGGGTTTTAAACCTGGTAACCCGTTTGAGATCACAACCTTGATTTAGACCAATAACCAAAATAGAACACTTAATTTGTTTACTGATGAAGGAAGAAAAAAAAACACCTCCTAGTTGTGGTATTTATCCCAATAAATAAACTATAACAACAATTTGTGCAAATAACACAATAACGCAAAAATTAAAGGATTTAACTAATTCTAATTACATATAGTTTTCCCACAAAATATATTATCAATTTAAACAAGGCCCTTTCCTAACAATTGCCCATCCGGATTAAATTTAATAAACAGAAAAGCAAATGACCAAAAATGTTGTGCTCCCCACCCCCACCCTGCGGGCCGGGCCCTCTGGGTCATGGTTTGCTTCAATGTTATGGGTGTGGTATAAAATATTTAAAGCAGTGACTAAAATTTTCCATAAAAGCCTATCCAAAGTCTAAAAGCTTTCCTAAGAAAGATTCATCTCCAGGCATCTAAAAGATTTACTATTCCACTTACGACACTGTGGTGTTTGTTTTTTACATTTAATATTTAGGTAGAAGGTGGTAAAGGGGGAGAAAGAGGGTGTAATTAGTTTTGCTTGTAAAACGTTCATCACAGTTGTAGTGCCAACTAAGCTCTACAGCCTATTGGGGGTCTAATAGATTTCAGGGTATTATAGTTTGAGTAATAGAGGTGGGGGTTGTGGTGGAAATCAATAAATCGCTACTACTTCTTTGCAGAGACCCATATGGAAGTAATCAAGCGCAAGGGTGGCAGCTGGGGCCAATAACAGTCACCTGCAGTTGAGGGACATGGGGGTTTCAGATGGGTTTTTAATGCTAATTTCCTACAGAAACAATGAGCTAGAAAGAGCAGAGTAACAGACGAGGCCGGATGAAGACAGACCAGCCAGAACAATGGCTGCACCTGGTGCTGGGAGCAGAGGGAGAGAGCCGGCACGCGCCTGCAGGCAGCACAGGGCACATCTGTCACCCACAAAGCGGCCCATCCCCCAGCTTTTCCAGCAGGATAAGTAATGAAGGTCCCTAAACATTAACAGCTTGCCACACAGCAACAGGTTTGAGTTTTTAAGGATGCTACATTCTCTACACACACTCTTCTCTCATGACTAGGAATTAGTTAAGGAAACAAGGTTGGTTCCCTGTCAGTCTGAAGAGAGATTTATCGAAAATACGCAAAAAAACAAATTGTGACTTCGATCTTTAGGGAGAGTTAAGAAAAATCATATGGCAAGATAAATCTTAATGGATATTCATGCAGCAAATATCATGCTTATTACCTTCTAACTTGACCATTAGAAACCACAGTAACAGTTATTTTTACTCCCGTTTTACAGGTGAGAAAATTTGGGCTTAGAGGTGCAGAAGATTCAATCAGCTCATGGTTACACACCCTCGTGCCAACCTACACAGTCTTTTCACTGTCTTCCCTCCAACCACAACCAAATGAAAACACTGTATTACTATATTTACTTTAGAATTCCAACTATGTGAAGCAATTGCAGATGTGTGTGTGTGCACACGTGCGTGTGTGTATTCTATGCAGAATGGCACTCCACCTTGCCAGACATCTATCTTTAACAAGCTCCTTCAGGATTGAATAATAATAGGATTTCCACTAGCTGTGCTTTAAACAAAGCACAAAAAGTTGTTTTTGCAGGTTTGGGGATGCTTTTAAAAAAGTGAATCCATGGACATTTAAAATGTCCCAGAATTGCCCTAACCGGTTTGGCTCAGTGGATAGAGCGTCGGCCTGCGGACTCAAGGGTCCCAGGTTCGATTCCGGTCAAGGGCATGTACCTTGGTTGCGGGCACATTCCCAGTAGTGGGTGTGCAGGAGGCAGCTGATCGATGTTTCTCTCTCATCGATGTTTCCAACTGTCTATCCCTCTCCCTTCCTCTCTGTAAAAAA
>PVJC01055828.1:0-10081 GCA_004026665.1 Murina feae
CCGAGCCTCTGATGGGGCTGGGGGCAGGTCCCCAGTGATGACACACACACATACACACACACACACAAAAGGCGCCTGGCAGACTGGGGCCATCATAGGACATCCACTGAGGGGTCCCAGACTGTGAGAGGGCACAGGCCGGGCTGAGGGACTCCCTCCACCCCAAGTGCACAAATTTTTGTGCACCGGGCCCCTAGTAGTTATATATTAGCAACTAGGTGAGGTCTATTGTCTATGCCATAAGCTGTTCTGTCTGAATGGTTTTTCTATAACAATGGTAATTTAAAAATGTTAAGAAAGTGCACCAAGTTGCCACTCCTATACTAGAAAAAAAGACATTTGCTTTTTACCAGTACATCCCAACTCCCATATTATTGAATTTTGAGGAAAAGTGTTTTTTAAAATAGAGAATCTGAAACTCTCTAGCCATGTCTCTCCAATTTTCCTCCTTTAAAATTGTTTTTACATCATTATAATTAACTAGAGGCCAGATGCACGAAATTAATGCAAGGGGCTTGGCCCTCATAGCCTCGACCACCTCGACCCTTATGGCCCTGGCTGCCTTGCGGCCTTGCCCACTGGTCATTCCAAAAGGTCATTCTGCTGTCAGGTCTAATTAGCATATAAGGTCTTTATTATATCAAACTAGAGGCCTGGTGCACAAAATTTGTGCATGGGGGGTGGGATGGGGTCCCTTAGCCCGGCCTGCACCCTCTCACAATCCGAGACTGCTGGCTCTTAACCGCTGGCCTGCCTGACTCATCACCCCTAACCACTCACCTGCCTTCCTCATTGCCCCAACTGCTCTCTTGCCTGCCTGATTTCCCCTAACTGCCTCTGCCTTGGCCTCCGAGGCTTCGTCTGGAATGATGTCTGGAAGATCGTTTGGCTGTTTGGTCTAATTAGCATATTATGCTTTTATTATAGACTAGAGCCCAGTGCATGAATTCGTGCACAGGTGGGGTCTGGCCTGCCCAGACCCAATTGGATTGGGGCTGGGCCTGTGAGGAGGAGGGTATGATAGGAGGTTGGCTAGCTGGCCCACCCCTGATTGGGGTTGGGGGCAGGGCCAATTGGGGCAGGGCTGTGGACAATGGGCTGACTGGACCTGCCCCCAAATCGGGCCAGGAGAGGGGCTGGGGGAGGTTGGCTGGCCAGCCTCACCCCTGATTGGTGTGGGAGGGGCCAATCAAGGGTGGGGCAGGCTGTGGGGAGGGGCTGTGGGTGGTGGACTGGTCAGCCCCATCCCCGAATGGGGTCAGGGGGGAGGCTGACTGGGTGCTAGTGGCCTACCTAGGGAAGGGGCCATGGGTGGTTGGCCAGCTGGCTCTGCCCCTGATTAGAGTGGAGGGCCTGATTGGGAAGGATCTGGCTGGGGGAAGGGGCTGCAGGCCGATTGGGGTGGTGAGGCCCATTGAAGGCAGGGATGGCAGGGGGAGGGGCTGCAGGAGGTTGGCCTGCCAGTCCCACCCCGATTGGGACGGTTTGCTGGCCGCAGCGGGTGTCACAGCAATTGGTCATTATGGCTGTTAAGGCGTTCTGGTCGCTGGCTTTTTGTATCTATAAACTAGAGGCCCGATGCACAAAAATTCATGCAAGGGCAGGCCTTCCTTCCCTCGGCTGCCAACATCAGCTTCCCTCTAGCACCTGGGACCCAGGCTTCCCTCCTCTGGCCACCAGCAGGCACCTGGGACCCACGCTGCTTCCCTCCTCCAGCCACCCACAGGCACCCGGGATCTGGGCTGGCTTCCTTCCAGCCCCAACTTTGCCAGGAAGGATGTCTGGAATGATTAGCATATTACTCTTTTATTATTATAGATAACATATTGTAAAGAGACACCTGACTGTCATGTGAATTGTATTTTTTGTTCATTATATACTGATCCCCCTAAACTGCCTTTAATATGCTAAATCCAGCAAACCTAAGTTAAGTTTCAGCAGCATTGTCTTACAACAATGTCTGTGTAACTATGAATATATTATTGCATACTTCCCTTAATTTGAAAAAAAAAATTAATAGAAAATGGAAAACTGAAAGTACTAGTACTATTAAAAGCATAGGTCTTGCCCTGACCGGTTTGGCTCAGTGGATAAAGCGTCGGCCTGCGGACTCAATTCCGGTCAAGGGCATGTGCCTTGGTTGCGGGCACATCCCCAGTGAGGAGTGTGCAGGGGGCAGTGGATCAATGTTTCTCTCTCATCAATGTTTCTGACTCTCTATCCCTCTCTCTTCCTCTCTGTGAAAAATCAATAAAATATATTTTAAAAAAAAAGCATAGGTCTCATAAAACTACTACTGCCCAGCCAGTATGGCTCAGTGGTTGAGCTTTGACTTATGAACCAGGAGTCATGGTTCGATTCCCAGCCAGGTTTTGGGCTCAATCCCAGTATGGGGCATGCAGGAGGCAGCCAAGCAATTATTCTCTCTCATCATTGATGTTTCTATCTCCCTCTTCTTCTCCCTTCCTCTCTGAAATCAATTAAAACAAAACAAAACAAAAAAAACCTACTGTGCAAAAACTGCACATTATTAGATAGATAACTAGACTTAATCAGATATTCAACTTAAATTAGTTGATTCTGTTTTCAACTGTGAAGGAATAAAAATGTTTATGAAATACTAAAAATACATTAAAGACATTGTCTAAGGGTAAGCTCTGATTAGGGGTTTCATATTACACTTTAGAAATTCCCCATATAAGATGAAGTTACTTTAGTTTTCCTGTACATGTATTCAGAAACATCTCATCTGAAAATAAGGCACTGTCTGAGCCAGTCAGAGGGATGAGGGGTAGGCTTCCCAGGGGCCCCAATTCATCCTTTCATTTAACTACTTATTTATCTACCATCCATGCATCCATCCAATCAATTCTGCTGCTCTATGTCTAAACATTTATTAGCAAGGAGACAGGCAAACAGTAATATAACATAGCTAAGGGGACACTCTCTGCCTGTAGCCATTTCTTTATTCATTCTTCAAGGCAGTATAACTAATTAGTTTAGAGAATCACCTCTGTCTGGAACCCTGGAATCAAATGATCTAGTTTGAATCCCAGCTCTACCTCTGACTGTGACTTAGTTTAGTCACATAATCTCTCTGTGCCTCAGTTTCCTCATTTGTACCTATCTTAGAGATGTTGAGAAGATTAAAATAAATTAATGCAATTAAGATGCTTGTTGAGTAAGTGCTCAATAAACGTTAGTGGTTATTCTTATTATCTCCCACTCACTAATTAAAATCTGCTCAACACTTTTCTGTATCAGGTACAAGACTTAGAGATCAACAAGATCCAGTCCCTGCCCTGAGAAACTCATGATTTAGAGGAAAATAGAAGCAAAAACAATTACGCTGCAAGATATGTGGCAGGCCCTGGCCAGTGTGGCTTAGTTGGAGCATCGTCCTGCATACGGGAAGATCTCAGGCACATAACCAGGTTGCAGGCAGGGCACAGAGGGGGAGGCAACCGATGGATGTTTCTCTCTCTCAAAACCAATGAATATATTCTTGGGTGAGGATTTTATTTAAATGTATGTGGCAGCACAACTCAACCAATGTAAGCTTCAAAGGTGCATAGACCAAGATTTCCTTCCATTTTCCTGACTGCATAGATGCTAACATAGTGGCATGCACTTAGAGGGGTTCTAATCCTAGGGAAGATCCAAGCCGCTTCTCCACTCCTTACCTGCACTTGCTCAGCCTGGCTTTCCTAAAAGGGGGCTTGTATATTGTTTGCTGTGTTAGTCTCCCTCAGCCTCCTGACTGGTTCTCTGCCCCAGCCTCTCCCTTCCCACCTGCCACTCACAATGCAGCTAGGGTTTTTGTCCTAAAATACAAAGTTCATCAACCCTCCTCAAAAAAGTGTATGGCTCTCCATAACCTATGAAAGAAAATCCACACACCTTATTCTTATTCTGCCACTTGAAGCCTACCAAGAGCCAGATAACCTGTCTCTGCAGTGGTCTCTAAACTGGCCACTGTGTCCATCATTTGCATCCTGTTTTCAGCACCTTCCTCACTTTGTGTCCCTTGACTATGTCTCATGTCATCTGGTACAGAACTCTTTCAAGAACTCAAATGTCCCCTCCTCTGTGAAGTAGCCTTGCTCAAGGCCCAGCAGCGTTCTTCTCATTGCTTGGGGTTCTCACGGGATTTTTACATGCAGTAAGGTGCCCTTATCTTCATACAGTGATGGCATGGATTACACTATACTAGACTTATCATTTGGTACACGTGAAGCCATTAGATGTTAAGTGACACCAAGGCAGGGATCAGATCTGATGCCTTACCATGAAGCCTGAAACACAGTGGAAATCAACAGATCTTTACTTGATGAATGCCTGAGTAGATGAGTGGTAGAGCAGGCAGGCAGGACAGAGAATGTGCATGTAAACCTTGGGTCTAGGGGATTAAGAGTTGGGACACTGACAGAGGGAAATGGGTGATGAGCAGGGAGGAGGGAGAAGGGAGGAGAGTGAAGAGAAGCAAGGTGGGAGGAGTAAGGGAAAAGGAGTGAAGGGTGAAAAGAGGAAATGAAGGGGCAATGAGCATGAAGGAGAGTGAGTGGGAGTAGGGTACATGAGGGGTTTCAAGTGAGGTGGGCAGGAGGACTGTGAAAGCAGAGTGACATATGTGAGTGTTATATGTAGGGAGGGAATGCAAGGACAAAGGAGTAGGAGTGGTGAGTAAAGAGAGGCACCATATTTTCCGGCATATAAGATGACTTTTTAACCCAGGAAAATCTTCTCAAAAGTCAGGGGTCGTCTTATATGCTGGGTGTCATCTTATAGGGTGGGTGCTGAAACTTCCAAGCTGGACTGGAAAATCTGCGGTCGCCACATACAGTGGGGGGAGCTCAAAAACGGCTGCACTCCATTCATTTCAACGGAGCCAGACGGAGACCGCAAGTGTCTCTGGTCGGCTCCTTTTTGTGCGGCATGCGGTCTCTGTCCGGACTTTTTAACCCAGGAAAATCTTCTCAAAAGTTGGGGGTCGTCTTATACTAGTCGTCTTATACGCCAGAAAATACAGTAAGTGAATGGAAGGGAGTGACCAGCTAGTAGGCAGTGTGAGTGAACGGCACTGAGAGTCTTTGCAAGCCGAGCAATGAACTAGTGAACATTGGATCTTGAAAGCACGACTGGATGCATTCTGACCAGCAAGGCTAAATGCCCAGCCACATGTTCTGACTCAGACAAAAGGCCATGTGGCTCAGTTGGTTGAGCACCAACACATGCACCAAGAGGTTGCAAGTTCGATTCCCAGTCAGGGCACATGCTCAGGTTATAGTCTTGATCCCCATTGGGAGTCATACAGGAGGCAGCTAATTGATGTTTCTCTTTCATCAATGTTTCTCTCTCTCTCTCTCTCTCTCTCTCTCTCTCTCTCTCTCTCTCTCTGTCTCTCTCTCTTCCTCTCTTTCAGGAAATCTATAAAAATATTTAAAGAAAAGGGAAGGAAACACATAGCAGAGTTCAGTTTCACTTCCCAGCCCAACAAAATCAAAGCAGACTGATGAAAAATGTAGGAATGACAGAGGTGAATCCTAAGTTGAGCAAGAAAAGCATTTGCTTCCATTTAAAGAGACAGCACTGAGCCTCAAGAGGGGCCCACAAACCAGCTGGCTATAAATCTAACCCAAAATTTTGATTGGACCTCACTTACCATGGAAAGCAGGCCTGGAGCTGAGTGCCTAAGTTTAAAATTTTCATCTGCAAATGGTCCCCGGTAAATACTGGCAACTCCTGTACCATCTCCCTGAGCAAAAAGAAGGAAAGTGTTAGCAACTAGTGTTGGACCCCCCAGAGGCTGGAAAAAGACAGCTGCTGTACCTAGACCCTAGTGGACTTCCTTAAAGTCCATCTTGTTTGGCCACTTTGGGAGCCACACCTCTTTGATCCTGTCCTGCAATCAAAGCAAGCCCCCTTCAAGGCACCTGTAGCCCACAAACGGTCAGGCCTTCTCACAGATTGGGTAAAAGAGGTCAGTCACAGTTGGGCCTCTAGAAAGATAGGTTAAGACTGTGGCGAAGAAGGAAACCATAGTGCCTCATACATACGATAATCCTTGCCATTCCTAGAGACGCCCATGCCTGCAGCATATAGAATTCCCCACCTAACTGACTATTACCCCCTCCCCAAAATATGTGGGTGGGTGGGCTCTTAGAAGTCAAGAGTGTACAATGTGATACTACCCTTCTGGCCAAAGTTGATTGGTCCAGGGAGGGACTCTAATTTGCCAATAAACACAAGGGAAACATCAGTTACCATATCACTCTCTGTAATCAAACTATCTATTGCTCTCCAGAAGCCAGAATAGGTAAAATGACAAAATTAATTTTCAGAACAAACAACAGAAAGTAACTTAAATCTTCAATGATAGTGAACTGACCAAATAAATTCACTGTCTATTCATTATGGACTATTAGGTAGTTACCTGAAAAAAAATGTTTTGGAAGAAGACTTCATGACAAGGGAAAATTCAGACAATAAGAACAAAAAATTAAAACATATATGATCTAAGACTGTTAAAATCTGTATTTGACGCACATACATTTGCAAAGATAAGACTGGCAACTTTAAACTAAAATAACAAGAGTTTATACCTTGAGAGATGACTTTTTTTTGCCTTTTACAACCAGAAAGAAAAACAAGTATGACTAAAATAAACAAATATTCTTGGTTTCACTTTAGAATGTCTTAAATCCTGCTTCTTTTGCCTCTTGCTCATTCTGTTCTTAATTACCTAAGGGTGGCTCTGAGCAATTGCTTCTCTCTAATACTCAGCCTTCTGGCTGATCAACTATTGTCTAATCCTGGGGCTATCAGCAAGTGATTGGATGTGCCTGGCAATGACCAGTAAAAAGTTGGTCCTGTCCCTGCTAGGCCAATATAGCAATATAGGAGCCTATGGTAAGAAAGGAAAAAGGCAGAATAGCTTCGAAGCACTTGTTACCAGCTAACCAAAAAAAGCACATGGCCACTCTAAGTTCCACTACCATCATTAGTGGCCAAAGGCTACAAACTTGATTGCTTATGGAGCAGGTTACATAAATAAGGGAAGCAGATGGTAGGGACTATGGTAAAATGGAAGGACACACCTTGCCTAAAGGAGCAGTTATTTAATTCCAACCAACTGTCACTGCATGAGAAACGCAAGCCTAGTGCATTTTCCATTATTTAGAGAAAACGAAACTCCAGAATTTTTTGGTGAAATTTACCACTTTTACAACATCATGCAGATGAAACAAAACATATCTGAAAGCCTGATTCTCCCTAAAATCTCCAACTTTGTAACCTTCCCTAGATAGGAAAGAGAGAGATCTTTAAAAACTCCTAAGTCAATAAATTATACATGTGAAAGAGAAAGAATGTCTCCCAGATCCAAGAAAACAGCAACGTGGCTTAAATGATTCTAGTAAGAAAGCCCATGTATAGAAGTGGGTAGGTTTGGACAAAAGTAGGTTTAAGAAAGAAAACATGGCCCTGACTGGTAGGGCTCAGTTGGTTGAGCGTCAACCCATGAACCCAAAGACTGCCGGTTAGATTCCTTGCCAGGGCGTGTATCTAGTTACGGGCTCCATGGGGGTGTGCAGAAGGCAGCTCATTGATGTTTCTATCTCACATCAATATTTCTCTTTTTTTCTTTCTCTCTCCACCTAAAATAAATAAAAAAAATTTAAAGAAAAAGAAAAAAATTTGGTTTATACAGCAACCTTTAAGGTCAGGGGGAGGTAGAAGACTTAATGTTGGGAACACACACACACACTTTCAAAAGAAAGTCATGCTTAATAGAGAAGGACTATTCCATTGGGCTCTCCCAGTGATTAGAGGAAACATCCCCCCAGAATTACCTACCTCTCTTGCTGATTCCTTGTCCACTAATCGACTTCTGATTAAAAACTCAACTTTCCAGGCACTGTGATGCCAGAAGTGGAAGGGGAAATGGGACATAAGCATTTAGCTCATTGGAAAGGGACTTACTGCTTTTTTAAAAGGTATTTTTCATTTCAGAGAAGGAAGAGGGAGGGAAACATCAATGATGAGAGAGAACTATCAATCAGCTGTCTCCTGCATGCCCTACATTGGGGATGGAGCCCAAAACCTGGGCATGTGCCCTGACATTGAACCGTAACCTCCTGTTTCATAGGTTGAAGCTCAACACCGAGTCAACCCAGCTGGGCAGGACTTATTACTATTTAGTTAAAACAAATTGCATCTGATTCCTAGCTAAGTTTCATGTAATTAATTAATTTGGACCTGTCCTGGATCCTCTTCAGACCCAGGGAAAGTTCAGTTTCTGGCTCTAAAGGGCTGATCAAAGTGCTGATGTCTGTCATCTAATGGTACAGTGATGAGCAGCCAGCACATTCAAGGGCATTGCCATCCCCATGTCCCTGTCCCCACCCCCTCATCAAGCCTGGCTATTGTTCTCAAGCCTTAAGACTGAGTTCCTGTAGTAAAAACAGTAGACCTAGCAATAACCAACCAAACAAAAACACAGAACAAGTTTATAAGTCCTTGATAGGAAAAAAACAGCACTTACATTAACAAAATCTCCACCCTGAATCATGAAATCCTTTATGACTCTGAAACGGAGAACAAAAGATTCTGAGCTAAGACTCAGGTGTAGAAAAACATTGACTTAAAAAAAAGAAAAGAAAAATATTGACTTGGTCATTGTAATTTAAATTAATCAATCCTTGAGTTCACAGAAACATTCCTGCTCAATATCTAAGAATTATCCTGCGGTTTCATTTTCCTCTAAAGAGACCAATCCCCCAAGGAAGTAATTCTAAAAGCCCCCAGGATGTTTGCCATGGGCCTTACCTGTGGAAAGTGCTTCCTTTGTATCCTATAGGAACCCCATCTTTTCTATAACCAAAAAGAAAGATTGGGACTGATGTCAGGTACCCACGGGCCTTTCCAGTTTACCACACATCTGAACCAAAGGGGCTCTCCTAAGGAGGGCAGGGACCAGAGAGAGAAAGGCAAATGAACTGAAGATAGACCCGCGGGGTATTACCTTCAATTACTGTCACCAGCAATCATTCAAGGCCTTGGTGGTTCCCCAATACCCTCACTGCAGCCCCAGGGCACCCCTCAGGAGCAAGCAGATAAGTCAACCACGTCTGAGACTGACCTGAATTCCCCAGTGCAGAACTGCCTGAAAGGGAACAGAGTGAAGGGCTCAGTCACCATCACATCACAGCTGGGCGCGCCCTCCGGAGGGGCGAGCACAGACACGGTCCCCAGCAAGCCCACCAGTCGGCCAGACATACAGATTAACAACATAAATTGACACGGGACAGTCAAAACGAAGACTGTTCAGGCAGAGTGCTACCCAGAGGAATCACACCTACTCCGCAGGTTTATCGCGCAGGGCTGGAGCACATCCTCACCTAAAGTTCTCGGCTGTCTTAGGCACAACGTCTGCAAAGAGCTCGATCTTCATTCGGCCAACTTCCTGCAACCGGCGGGAGACGGTCAGAAGGCCTCGCGGAGCAGGGACCACGAAGGGCTGACCCTCCCTCCCGCCGGTACCTCCTCTCTCCGCCTCCTTAGCCAACCTTTTCGTTCCGCCCAGACCTACCACACGCGGGGCGCTGGGAAGGGCAAGACTCATCCTACTCCTCTCACCACGCCCCGCAGCTGGGGAGGTTCTGGTACAAATTCACTTTCTGGCTTCCCGAGCCCGCTACCGCTAGGCGGGTGAGTTCTGCCTGCCCGGCCCGGGGCAATTTCCCTTCGGCGAAAGGCTGGTGGCTCCCTGGACCTCACCTGGCCGCCAATGCTGACATCAAAGAACACCACGGGATTGACAGGGCTTGAATTTGCCACCGCCATGGCTCTGACCCGGAAGCAGAAGGCGGGAGCTTGGGCTTCCGGCGAATCTAATCCCAGCTCCGCGGGTTTGGTATCCCGCGCAAGCGCAGGAAGAGCCGCTGGAGACTAGGCCCCGCCCCCGGAGCCCGGCCCCGCCCCGCCCCCGCCCTCGCCGCGGAGGACTCATTGGTTTCCTCTCTGAAACTGGGTGGTGCTACGGTGGCGGGGGGTTCATTCGGTCCCGACCACGAGACTTCTA
>PVJC01055829.1:0-10090 GCA_004026665.1 Murina feae
GACACACACAGGAGGACTGCTCCGAGCCTCAGATGCGGCTGGGGGCAGGTCCCCAGTGGTGACACACACACACACATACACACACAAGGCACCTGGCAGACTGGGGCCATCATAGGACATCCACTGAGGGGTCCCAGACTGTGAGAGGGCACAGGCCGGGCTGAGGGACTCCCTCCACCCCGAGTGCACAAATTTTTGTTCACCGGGCCCCTAGTATATTATAATATGATTAGAAGCCCAGTGCACAAAATCATGCACCTTTAAAGGAACTGTGGGCCATGATGGGGATGGCTGACTGATGGTTTAAACTGGCAGTCAGACATCCCTCTCGCAATCCAGAACCATGGG
The DNA here is from genome assembly GCA_004026665.1 of Murina feae. NCBI lineage: Eukaryota > Metazoa > Chordata > Mammalia > Chiroptera > Vespertilionidae > Murina > Murina feae. The sequence goes on from PVJC01055829.1 coordinate 349, forward strand.
CTCCTAACCACTCACCTGACCACCCCTAACCATTTAGCATGCTGCCTGATGCCCCTAACTGTTCTCTTGCCAGTCGGATAACTCCCTAACTGATCACCTGCTGGCCTGATCACCCCTAACTGCTCCCCTCCCAGCCTGATCACCCCTAACTGCCCTACTCTGCTGGCCTGATCCTCCCCAACTCCCTCCCCTTCTGGCCTGATCACCCCTAATTGCCTTTGCCTTGGTCCCCACCACCGTGGCTTTGTCCCAAAGGATGTCTGGAAGATGTCTGGTCTAATTAGCATATTACCCTTTTATTAGTATAGATTACTACCTAACATTAGTGAACACCTCTATTAGGTCACATAATGATTTTTTTTATGTATGTGGTGAGAACATTTAAGAACTAGCTTCTAGAAATTTTCAAGTATATAAAGAATATTGTTGGCCGTAATCACTATATGTCCTGAACTTAATCATCTTTGAGTTGCAAATCTGTACCCTTGACCAACTTCTTTCCCAATAATTTCTCTTTCACCAGTCCATGATAACCATCATTATACTTCTGTATCTAGTGGGTTTGCCATTTTTAGATTCCACATATAAGTGATATCGTATATTATTTGTCTTTTTCAGTGTGCCTTATGTCACTTAACATAAACATTTATGTTGTCCTAAATGGTACGATTTCCTCCTTTCTTATGGCTGAAAAATATTGTTGTGTGTGTGTGTATTTCACATAAGTTGTTTCCATTTATTGGCTCTTATTTATAATGATGAAATAAACATGGGATTATGGATGTATTTTTGATATCCTATTTTTCTTACCTTTAGAAGTATACCCAGAAGTGGATTTGCGGATCAGATGGCGGCTCTATTTAACATCTTAGAAAACCTCCACACTGTTTTTCATAGTGTTTGCGCTGGTTTTACATTCCTACCAACAGTGCACGAGATTCTGTGTATCTTGTAGATCACCAAGTTTCCTTAGCACAGCTATTTTCATTTTTTTATTGGGTAAATCATATATCTCCATGTCTGTATTTGTTTGCTGGAGGATTGTTGTAAAATTTGGTGACCTAAGGTTTCCTTGATTCTTCATGTTCTTTGGAATTTTGCATTGCTGTTTTTACCTTTGAATTAGCAATCATAAACTTATGTTTACTACTTTCAGGGTAGAAATACCTTTCATCAGTACTTCTATAGATAAGGCTTTTCTCGGATATTGTATGAATATGCCTGCTCTATATTTCATGCTCCCTCTGGTGAGATAATTCTATTTTCCCCCCTTTATTGATTAAGATATTACAAATGTGTCCTTATCCCGCTCATTCTCCCAATCCTGCCCCCACTCTCACCCCCTGCTGCCACATCCATCATTTATGCTTATATGCATGCATACAAGTCCTTTGGTTGACTGTTGACTGTTTGTCCTCCCTCCATATAAAACAACAGGCCAGATTCTGATCGCCTCCTTTTTCTTCTCCTGAAGGTGGTGCTACAGTTCAAGTTTGTGGTTCTCTCCTGTGTACAATCCCTTTTCCATATTCTGCTCTTGCTCCCTAGCCTGTTATCAAATCTTGCTCTTGCTGCTGCCCTTGGCAGCTTATACATGGAGGAGATATGGGTTGGAATGCAGGTCACTGTTGTTGCCTGCATGCCAGTATGGGGGGATCTGTAAGAAAGGTTTTCTTCATGATTTGTGGTCAGGCTTCATGATGGAGTACAGAATGCAGTCAGGAGGAACCCTGTCTCTTCAACATGCTCTCTAGTAATTTTCTTTTTCAGATCTGCTCCCTCACCAGTCACTGAGCTCCTAATTCAATATCTGGATGCTTGAGAGAGAAATGAGCTCTTTGGAAGCATCCTGCAACCCAGGGGAAGCTCGGCATCCACTCACCCACTCTCTATCCCTGTGAGAGAAATCACGGGCACCGGCGGGCCTTCTTTTAGCCTTACACTGAGCTGCCTCAGAAGAGGAATGATGCTGGCAAATTTAAGCTTTCCTCTCGTCCACACCAATGCATTCAAATTCATCTATTTTGTGCTCCAACAGAGAGCTGGAACTTCTCCTTTGGAAATGTAGACTTCCACAGAAGTTCTCTACTCCATAGGTGTCAGCCCAAATCAGGGCTGTAGGTGCTCCTGGACTGCAGCTAGGCGGGGCTGGAACAATTCACAATATCCTGTAGGTGTCACAGCCAGTACTGGAGTCTTTCTGCCTATAACCTGATGTGTAGATGGGCAAGACTCTTTCCAGGTCCTTTTGCATTGGCACTTTTGTTCGTGGATAGATAACACATTTTGTTGTTGAAGAACGAAAATAACAAGGGATGTCTCATGCTGATTTACACCAGATTGCTATTGTCACTCCTCAGGTATTATGATCCACACCCATGGGGTACTCTCCAGCATTATTGTAGCATTATGCTATTTCTTTATTATAATACTTTTCATATCATTTTTATTACTTGCTTATATGATCTCTTTCCAAGTAAAATATCTGGTGTGGTGGAGTAAAAACTGTGTCTACATTGCTGCTTTGTATATCCCCCCTTGCACTGTGCTAGTCACTTTAAAATTAGTTTTTGAATTAATGGCTGATACTTTTTTATGTGTTGAATAATGAAGGCTTAATGTAACTGATCCTATTTCCAAAGTCTTCCAAGTATATTTCTTTATTTTATAATGATAGTGACATTAAAGTTCTTGAAATAGTATAAAATACATGAGTTTCTAATTGGCAGGTCACTTTACCCAGATTCCCATATCTCTCTCAGTGTGATCAGACTTCTGAATGAAGAATACAGAATCATTCCTACTGAAAATGAAAGGAGAACCAACATGAATAGTTTTACCTTAGGCAGAGGCTTAGCAGGTTTGCAGTGGAGGCCTCCAACAAATTGAAAATGTGGCAAGAGTGGGCGAGGGAATTCAAAATCCCAGTAGGTTCGAATAAGCCATATTTCAGCTTTCGCCATTAACTCAAATAGTGTAGTGGGTCTTCCTGAAAGAGAAAAAAGAATAAAAAAGTAGAGAAAATATGAATAATTTAATGTGAATATACCATTTTCTTTTCATAAAAAAAAAAGCAGCTTGGAATAATGAACCAAAGATGTTTAAAATATCTGTGCTTTTATAGTGCAAACATCTAGCCTATATAATAAAGAGGGAATATGCAAGTTGACTGTCACTCCACCACAAAGATGGCTGCACCCACAGTGGAGGCTGAGTTCCTGTAACAAGCCTTAATGAGCAATAAGCAGGGACCTGATTCTGAGCTCCCCCACCCCCATGGGGCTTGACAGGAGATCTCAGGCCATATCCTCTTCCCTGGTGCCAGGCCAGGGGACCTCACACCATGCCCCTGGTCCCAGCACCAGGCTGGGGCCTTCAGACCATGCCCCCTGCCCAGGAGGGTTTGATGGGGGACCTGAAGACATGATTCCCACCTCAGCACCGGGCCAGGGGACCTGAGGCCGTGCCCCTGCCCAGTGGGACTTGATGGGGGACCTCAAGGTGCACCCCCTGCCCCAGTGCTGGGCCAGGGGTCCTCAGGCTACCCCACTTGCCCCGGGCTGGGGGACCTCAGGCCGTGCCCCTGACCCAGTGGGGCTTGATAGGGGACCTGAGGCTGCGCCCCACTCCTGGCACTGGGCTGGGGGACCTGAGGTTGCACTCCTGCCTGGCGGGTCTTGACAGGGGACCTCAAGGCATATGCCCTGCACAGCAAGGCTTGATGGGGGACCTCAGGCCACACCCCCCCATCCAGTGGGGCTTGACAGGGGATCTCACACTGCATCTCCCACCCAACAGGGCTTGGCAGGGGACCTCAAGGCACAACTCCTGCCCCAGTGTTGGGCCAGGTGACCTGAGACTGCACCCCCCCCCCCCACCCAGTGGGGCTTGACAAGGGTGCGACTGGCCAGGTCTGGATCTAGTCCAATGTGGGTAGCCAGCCAGGTCTGGGTCTTGCGCGATTTTGAGGTGTATGTGGGTGGGCAGGGACTTGACTCTGGGTCCTGTGGTGTGCCCCAGACTCTGACAGGAGGAAGATTTTCATGTACATTTTACAAATTTTCTTTCATCTCTGACATTTCTATTATAGAGAAAAGGCAAATAGCAATATTAAAATATTTCCTCTAATTAATCCCCTTTTAATGTGCACAAATTTTGTGCATTGGGCCACTAGCATACATATAAAAGCCTAAGTGACCTTTACGACCTGTTGGTCAACCAAAAAAATGGCTAAACAGTTGCTATGATGCACACTGACCACCAGGGGGCAGATGCTCAATGCAGGAGCTGCCCGGTGGTGGTTAGTGCACTTCCACAACCAACCTCCCATGGTCAGCCAGCCTACCACAGTCCATCCCCTCGGCTGGCCGGGTGCTCAAGTAATCCCCCCCCCCCCCCCCGACACACACACACTAGCTATCCTCCCATGTTCCCTTCCCCTGGTCAGCCAGCCCTGATCAGCCCTGATCTCTGGCCAGACTGAGGTACCTCAACCATGCACAAATTTGTGCCCCAGGCTTCTAGGATTTATATAATATACATGTTTTATATTATGATGTTCAGAGGTATTAACAATATATATAAAATGTAACAGTTTTTCTTCTCTAACATCAAATCAGAACATTCACAATCATAGGACATGGTTAAACCTAAGCCACTATAGAATTAAACATACATTTGCTTAGTCTGTAGAGCTGCAGAAGTAATGCAAATGTAAACAATGATTTAAATTCCTCAATCAATTAACTCTACCATATTCATGGAAACACTTTTCCCTAGATTATTTAGTCCAGTTTTGCAATTTAGCAAGCTATTCCCTTTATCCAAGATTTCCCAAAAACTGAGGTTCTGAGAGTATGGCTCAATTCCTGGAACTAGAATTACATTTGGTTCATTTAAGGAGCCTAATACTTGTGCATTAATAAAAACATTTACAAATAACAGCTGGAATATTTTCATAATGTATGGCAAAAGATATCCTCACTCTTATTTTTGACTTATTTTGTCTTTAATCAAGGGAAAGTTTTCACAAAATATAGTTTACTGACTTACATGTTCACCCATCAACAATAGTTTAGTATTTAAGAAGATGAGTTGTAAGTGCTTAGTGAAGGAATGTGGAGTCATTAGAAACCTCAAATTATAGGTTCCTGAGTCTGGGACAGAACACTCTAGTGTGAAAGAATCCTTCTGGTAATATGGCAAAATAGTTCAGTTTTTAAATCTAGCTAAACTATACAAGAAGAAGCAATTCCTCAATGATCTTATAATTTAAGCATTTCCATAATATTTGTGAGAATGAAAGATCATTTTATTTATTTATTTATTTATTTATTTATTTATATTTATTTATTTATTTATTTATTTATTTATTTATTTATTTATTTTTAGGGGTGAGGAAGTGAAGGATAAAGTGCCTGGTGAGTGGAGGGGGAGGGGGTAAGGGAAAGGAAAAGGCAGGGGTGTGCTCTGAAAGATCATTTTATAATGTTATTTTATCATCCTATATAATAAAGATGTAATGTGCAAATTGACCATCACACCCTTGAACAAGATGACCACCACCATGTGGTCAAAGATGGCCTCCCCCATGTGGTCACAAGAAGGCCACCACAAAATGGCCAGCTGGAGAGGGCAGTTAGGGGCAACCAGACTGGCAGGGGAGGGCAGTTAGGGGTGACCAGGCTTGTAAGGGAGAGAGGGCAGTTGGGGGGGAACCAGGCCTGCAGTGGAGGGCAGTTAGGGGCAATCAGGCCAGCAGGGAAGAGCATTTAGGGGTGACCTGGATGGCAGGGGAGAGCAGTTTGTGGTGACTGGGTCAGCAGGAGAGGGCAGTTAAGGGTGACCTGACCTGCAGGGAAGAGCAGTTAGGGGCAAACAAGCCAGCAGAGGAGGGCAGTTGTAGGGGACCAGGCCTGCAGGGGAGGGCAGTTGGGGATGACTGGGCCGGCAGGGGAAGGCGGTTGGGGGCAATCGGGCTGGCAGGGGAGCAGTTAAGTGTCAACCAGGCTGTCAGTGTAGTGGTTATGGAGTGATCAGGCAGGCAGGCAGGCAAGCAGTTGGGAGCCACCAGTCCCAGATTGTGAGAGGGATGTCGGACTGCCAGTTTAGGCCCTGTGGGATTGGGCCTAAACTGACAGTAGGAAATCTCCCTAGTGGTCCCAGATTGGAGAGAGTGCAGACTGGGCAGAGGTACACACTCCCCACCCCCTCTCCAGGTGCATGAATTTCATGCACCGGGCCTCTAGTTTTACTTACAAAACAAATTTCTCTGAATTAATATTTATACAAATTCACCTTTTAGAGCACTAAGAAAGTTAGGATTTCATGCTACCAAGTAAGGACATGACTTACCTAGTGCTTTGCTGTAAAGCTGATCCCACTTCTCACTACATGGTTGGAACCAGAAATCAAAATAAAGCACATACATCATATTTTTTACTCGCTCCATGAATGTCATTTGATCACTGAATTCTGATAAGACAATAGGTACGTAGGATGGAGGGAATGGAAGTCCTCCACTGTACTTTTCAATTGTATAGCCAAAAGAGAAGCGCAGACTGTACACCAAAGGTATTTTAAGTAGCGCAGCCAGCAGCTCACCACAGGGTCCAGCGGGATCTGCAAGAACAACATCAAACCTTGATTCCTGTAGCTTGGTCATAAGCTTCTTGTTCGAAACTACTTCTTTACATAGTGTTTGCAAACAATCAGTATATTCCCAAATGATATTTTGCATTACTGAAAAATAAGTCCAAAATGCATATTTTGGCATATATGTCCACTTAGAGATCAGCCGCATGAAAAGATCCTCAAAATCATCTTTTGTTAAAGATGTAGGAAAAATCTCAAATTGAATAGCAGATGGTTTATTGGGATCAACAAGAATTGATGCTGAAGATGTCAGAACAGTCACTTCATGACCTCTCTGGACAAGTGCATCCAGGATTGTCTTCATGTTGATCCAATGGCTGTATTCCGTGGGCCACACCAGCACCTTTCCACAACTCCCAGGGCTGAGGTGACCACTCAGCTGTAGCAGCAGCAGAACCGAAATCCACTTCATAGGCATCCTGGTGGGACAATGCTTCTTTTCCAGTGGCCGATCCCTTTTGCCTTGGCTTATGCTTATGTTCAAAGGGAAATCAATCAAAAAGTTAAAATATAACTTCTACACCCAAAGTAAATACACTTGATTGTAAAGGTCAACTTGCCCCAGCTGTTTGCAGCTCAGTAGGTCTTACTGCTCCTGGTAGAGATAAGGTAAGTAGTCATGCTCTAGTCAAAACTATGCAGCTGACAAAGAATTAGCTGGATGACAGTTCCAGAGTTTTTATTTTATTTGTTTATTTATTTTTTCAATTTATCTTTATTGCTGAAAGTATTATTTACTTTATTGCTGAAAGTGCTTGCTTTGTGTTTTTTCGCCCCCATTGACCACCTCCTCCCCATACTCACCCATCCCAAGCCTTTACCATGCTACTGTCTGTGTACATGGGCTATGCATGTATGCATATCAATTCTCTGATTAATCTCTACTCACCCCCTCCACCCACACACACTATCTACCCCCATCTTTCCTCTGAAATTCATCAGTCTGTTCATGGTTTTGCCTATGAATCTATTTTTTTGTCAGTTTATTTTGTTTATTAGATTCTACATATGAGTGGGTTATGTGATTCTTACCTTTTTCTGACTGGCTTATTTTGCTTAGCATAATACTCTCCAGGTCCATTCATATTGTTGCAAATGGAGAGTTCCTTCATTTTTACTGCCGTGTAGTATTCCATTGTGTAAATGTACCACAGTTTTTGTTATCCACTCAACAGCTAGTGGGCACTTGGGCTGTTTCTAAATTGTAACAATTATAAATTGTGCTGCTGTGAACATAGGGGTGCATATATCTTTTCTGATTGGTGTTTCTGGTTTCTTAGGATATATTCTTAGAAGTAGGATTACTGGGTAAAATAGAAGTTCCATTTTTAATTTTTTGAGCAATCTCCATAATGTTTTACACAGTAGCTGCACCCACCAGTCTGAATTCCCACCAGCAGTGTACTAGGAGTCCCTTTTCTTCACATCCTCACCAACACATCGTTTGTTGATTTGTTGATAATAGTCATTTTGACAGGAGTGAGGTGATACCTAATTGCCATTTTAATTTGCTTCTCTCAGATGATTAGTGGACTTTGAGCCTTTTTTTATATATATCTCTTGACCTTCTGTATGTCCATTTTGGAGACATATCTATTTAGGTCCTTTGCCCATTTTTTAAACATGCTAATATATATTTTTAAATAATTAATTATTGTTGAAAGTATTACATATGGCCCCTTTTCCCCCCATTGACACCTACTAGCCTGCCCCCCATTTTCACCCCAGGTTCTCACCACCCCATTTTCTAGATCCATGGGCCATTCATATCTACACTAATAAAAGAGAAACATGCAAATTAACCATCACTCCAGCCTTTCACTACATTCACCAGCCAATCTGGAGTGAGTATGCAAATTAACCCAACTAAGATGGTGGCAGCTACAGAGTTAGAATGAGCAGGAGGCTTGGGTTGCTCTTGGCAATGGAGGAAGCCAAGCTTCCCACCTGCCCTGGCCAGCCCTGGGCTCTGCTCAAGGCTACAAAGTTTCAATTATAGAAGATAAATAAATCCCAAATACCTGCTTCCAGCCCACCCTGGTCTCTGCTCAAAGAGGCACTGAAAAAAAAAAAAGAAGAGGCTGGGAGCTTGGGTCACCAGGGAGTGTGGCCAACCTGAAAATAGCCATCAGCCCCTCACTCAGGCTGGCCAGGCACTCCAGCGGGACTCCCTCATCCTTAAAATGCTGTGGACAGCCTAAAAATGGCCCTTAACCCCTCACCCAGACTGGCCAGGAACCCAGGTAGGGACCCCCACCATGAAGGGGGTGTGACCAGTCTGAAAAATGCCCCCAGTCCCTCACCCAGGATGGCCAGGCACCCTAGTGAGACCCTCACCCTGATCTAGGACACCTTTTAGGGCAAAGCAGCCAGCCCCCACCCATGCACCAGACCTCTATCTATACTAATAAAAGGGCAATCCTATATAATAAAGAGGGAATATGCAAATTGACCGTCACTCCGGTTAATTTGCACCCACAGCTGAGGCTAAGTTCCCATAACGAGCCTTAAGGAGCAATCAGCAGGGACCTGAGGTTGTGCGCCCATCCACCTCCTTCATGGGGCTTGACAGGACCTCAGGCTGTTCCCCCCGCCCTGGCACCCGGCCAGAGGAACTCAGGCTGCATCCTCTTCCCTGGTGCCAAGCTGGGGACCTGAGGCTGTGCCCCCCACCCAGTGGGACTTGACGGGGGCCCTCAAGGTGTCCCCTCCGCCCTGGTGCTGGGCCAGGGGACCTCAGGCCATGCCCCCCTGCCCTGGTACCCAGGGGACCTGAGGCTGCACCCCCCCACCTGGCAGGGCTTGATAGGGTGAGACCAGCTGGGTCTGGATCTAGCCCAATGAAGGGAGTCCGTCCAGGTTTGGGTCTCGAGCGATTTTGAGGTGCACGTGGGTGGTTGAAGACTTGACTCTGGGTTCCATGGTGCACCCCAGACTCTGACAAGAGGAAGATTTTCATATACATTTTACTAATTTTCTTTAATATCTGACATTTCTATTATAGAGAAAGGGCAAATAGCAATATTAAAATATTTCCTCTAATTAATCCCCTTTTAATGTGCATGAATTTCATGCACTGGGCTACTAG
>PVJC01055831.1:0-10078 GCA_004026665.1 Murina feae
GTAACAGCATAAAGGTCATTCTACTGCAATGATTATCTTCACCTCCTCACCTGCTCCCCCCAATAAGCCAGACCTGCGTGGAACTGAACCTCTATTTTTAGACAACAAATGGTTAACGGTGTTGCTGCGGTTATCCTTCACCAAAAGTACTGTCTCATACATTTTGCTAAATTGTCTAAATCCTAGTGCAGTATCGATTTCTCCCTCTATGAGCTTGCACCCATTCAATAAGCTCTCGTCCTGACTGAATTCCCTCCAAAGCAGGACCCGGGCATGTTACTCCTGACAGTGGTCCTATAGCTGGGAACTGATCGTTAGCTGGTGGGAAACAAACCACTAGAGACAGAGAGGAAATTTTATGTTCTAGTGAGAAACATGACAGGGGAAGTGAAAAGGCAGGCTACCAGAGCATGTACTGGTATGTTATGTTATTTAAGCAAAGGAACCCACCACATGACTGTACGTGTGTATAGAAGCAGAAACAAACCTGAAGGATGGACATGCAGTACATACACGGGGTTTTGTGGGGGTCATGTCATGTTGGTTGCTTTTTGTTTTCTGTATTCTCTGGACTCTTTACAATAAAATGAATTAATTTTATAATTAGAGAAAAAGCAATCTTTTAGTAAGAAGGAGGAAGGCATAAAACACAACAATGTTATGACCTAACCTTAGAAATATTACTCTTTGCTGCCAAAACAGGGAGATTTTCAAAGTTCCTCTAGGATTTTTTAAAAGAGCTGCTTTTCTGCGTATTGTTTAAAAGATACAGCACTGAAATTTAGTAAGAGGGTAGCACTCGCAATCCCAAGATCACAGAATCATTGAGTGAGGAAAAGATTCATGCAGATCCCCAAAAAGAAAATGACCCGCCCAGACATCACACCTGGAGGCTCTGTGCTCCTCCGGGTGCAGGAGCCTGGGGGACGGCACACAGCAGTCTCCTCCAGGGCACTGGGGGCAGCTTCCAACAGGCACACCAGAACCCCTTCGCTTTTAATACGGCCACCTGTTTATTTTTCTTACACCTCCCTTAAGCGTTCCCTAAAAGAAAGACATTACTAAACTATTAAGAAATGTGCATACATATAAAACATTTATCTGGGTTTGCTGTCCAGTCTACAGTTTTTTTCTCTCTCTCATCATCATCTTGAGGCTGGGTGAAGACCAGACAACCAAAGGACCGGCAGTTCAGAGAAAAGGAATTCCGATCAGGGCACAATATCATGCCTCTTAGGCCGGTTTAGTCACTTGCTTCCTTTTATTATTATGCCAAACGTTGTTCAGATTTCAGTCGTTTAGTAACGCTACGCTGAACACATCAGGGCTTCTGAAAAACTTCCTAAATACCAGTCCCCTCATTTTCATCATCATCACATATTGATATCCCGTTCCAACCACATTACACTATTATTCCACAAAGAATCTGTGTTTTATCAGAGTTTAAAAGATTATGATGCAACGAAGAACACTCTTCAAAAATGTTCCTCCGTGTTATTAGGAATTAGGGAATCTTGTTAAAATTCTTCCAGCTTTTAAGAAACATAAGCAGCTTTGGGATGTAGTGCCTGACATGAACTTTTAAAGTAATTCCCTTGGAGCAATGATCTGCATTAGTGAGGATATCCCCTTAAAGGGAGCTCCCTGCCCCTCCCCTCGTCTTTGTATTTGAGCCGTCAGTCTAATTGCCTTTTCAAGCCAAAGACTGAAAAGAACCCACACTGCAGACTTTTAAAGCAAAGTGCGTTTAACCTCCTCTAATGGCAGGAGAGACACTCGCCATCAAGGGAGAGAAACTTTATGCGACTGTCGCTAATGAGCCCAGGTTGTTACGAAGGGTGCTTAGAAAGCAGAGTTTTTGATTGTACTAGTTAGCTTGGCTCAAGAAAGCAGGGGAAAGAAACCCAAGCAACTTCCCAATCACACCTCAACTGTTAAATGACAACACAACTTTAAGGGAGATATTCTAAAACCCAGAACGAAAAGATGCCCGGGGAGGGCTGAGGGCTCACAGTGCACCTAGACTTGCTTTTTGCCAACTGTGCTTCAGGGAAGGCCCGGGTCTAGCCGAGCTCTATGTGCAGCCTGAAACCAGTGTGATTTGGACTCCACTTAGGCTACCCTAGCTGAACTGGTTTACAGGCTATGGATATTTTCCCTCCTAATCAAAGTCCTTTCCAAGTGACAGTCACCTTCAACGTGTTTGTGATTGTGGAGACATCAAGCTCAGTGTGAGTCAGCAGTGTAAGTGGGCTACTAAGAAGACCTAGTTCCACTGTAGGTGGCATTAATAGGAGTAGAGCAGCCTGAATGGAGAAAGGCCACAGTCCCTCTGCTTTGTGCTCATCAGAATACATCTTAAGGGCCACGCTCAGTTCCTACACTCGTGTTTTTCTTGTGTCACTGCAAACTAAAGCACGGCCTGGGAAGGGTGACTAGCGTGGCGAGAGTCTTAGGAACATGCATAATGGCTGAGGAGTTAAGCTGTTGGACCCGGACAGGAAGGCAGGCAGGAGGAAGGGGCATCTGGTGTAAGTGATTTCATATATTTGAGAGGTTATGATGGGCAGAAAGGAGTAAATCTGAAATATGGTCTCGGAGGGTAGACCTTGGATCAGAGGGAGAAGCTACAGCAACGTAGACTTTGGCTCCCTGTTAGGGATGATTTCTATTAGAGCGGCTCCCCAAAGGAGTGGGTGGCCTCGTACCCACTGAGCTTCCTACCAGGAGCAAGTTCCAGCAGAGACTGCAAGGCTCTCTGGTGGTTTTGCTATAAAAGGATGGCTCCGTAGGTTGGAGGTCAGATTAAAGGATTGTTGACAATCCTACTTAAACTGAGAGTTTGTGATTCAGGGAAACAAAAGTCCACATTTCTAAGGCTTTCGTTCACAGGAAGATTTATAAACTTGAGTTCTTACACACTGAGTGATTTTCATGAGCAGCCCACGCTCCCCTATCCCAGTCTACATAGGAATAGATAACTATGTGCTTGTGCTGCTTCTCCATCTGCCCAGATGTGAACATCCTCACTGAAAAAGCAGTTCCCGTGATCTTACTGGCGCATCTGTACAGTAAAGTCAGTGAGCAATGCCGTGAGAATATAAGACCATGCCCCGCAGCAAAATTTTCATTTGTAAGTAATAAAGGGCAGTCTTAGCTACTCTCTTTCTCAGGCGTGGAGCTCACTGAAGAATGCTCACCTGTGGTATGGATACTGCCCTACAAGCTGCACGTGACCTAAATGAGGAAACATGGATTGATTTTAGATGGAATTAAATTATTTTCCAAAAAGGACAAATACGTTTTTCCCCCCTTTTGCGTGAGCAAACATGCTGTGATTATTTATAAGCAGGTCAAATTAAAGTATTTCCTTAGAAGTATGTAGAGTTATTTTAGTGGTAATCTTTAGAGCTGTTTTTTTCTGTTTTTATTTTTATAAAATGCTTTTGTGTTGTGAATCTCTTTTAAAACAGCATATCAAATAAGGTACAAGCATCTTTAGAGTGCAAAAATAATTTCTTAAATAAGCAAATAAAACTTTGCACTTCAAATCAGGCCTTGATTCATTAAAAATCTTAAACTTCTCATGAGAAAAATTAACATTTAAACCAGTGCTGCTTGGCCAAGCACTCCACCACACAAGAATATGAAATATCTCCTCTAAAAAAGTACAAAAAGGACAAAACCACAAATGTGGAACTTCAATTAATTTAAAGCCCCAATCAGCAAAGAATAAATCCTTCGCAGATCTAATTACCAGTGCTCTCGGAAGACCCAGGCCGACCAGCCAATCTTCCCCGTGTTTGAACAGCTTGATGAACTAGGGGACTGATGGATATCAAGTCATTTTGTTTAATTTATAAATGGATTTTCCCCTAATACTTAAATTATCATCAGTACAACACAATGAAAATGGGAACATTCTGAATGCAAAGTCTATAGGAGTCCTGGAAGGAATCCCAATGAGGAAAGTCACCTCTGTTCATTCCTCTATACAATTGATCTAATTAAATACTGAGGGTAGAAAGGCAGTTTAAAATGTAGCCATTTCTGTTTTCTTTTTAGCCCTAATTTATCTGTTCACATCTTTCAAGTACCTTCTGATGCTTACAAAAAAAGAAATTGAGATTTCTGCAAGTCCCTCATACTTTTAATTCTCTGTAAGCTAATATTCAAAAAGTCTCTGCTATAGATTTTGCTGAATAATAAATAAATGCATTACATTTAGCCACGGTAACAATAAAAGGAAGGGGTCTCTCCAAATCTGCACCTTTCCCTCCAATAACTTGACAATGAAACTAAAGGCACTAGTGCCTCCTATATTTATTGTTCAACTGAAATCCGATCCCTGGATTATACTTATTAAAATGTCTCCTTATTTTCAAATCTCTTCTTTATTTAATTACTGCGTGGGACAGAAAGCTGCATGGAATTGTTAAATACCATTAAACCTATTGATAATCTCTTCACACTGGCAACTTGTGCGCAATCATTGGCAAAGGTCCTACCCACCAACCCACATGTGGGGATTGCAATTCCCACCTGGCTCAGGGGTCTCTGACTGGGAGGAGGAAGATGCTGAACTGGCTCCGTCCTCAGTGGTACCCTGGGAGAGGAGACCCCGCCCAGGTGGGAGCTTCATGCCCAGCTGCTCTGCCATCTCCACGTGGTCCCCGGGGTGGACATAGTCAAAGACGCTGCTGCCTGTCAGCTCCACCTACAGGGGGAAGAGAAAGAGTGGGAAAGAGAGGTGTCACAGGCTTTCAATGTCATATTCAGGACCACTGTGATTCAGATTCTGAGCAGAAAAGGAAAGACACGCCGCCCCCAGAAACAATCCTGATTCGAAGTCACTATCCTCAAATGCTTAAGGATTCTTGAAATTGAAATATTTTTCTTCACATGTATTTCTTTAGCAATTGTTTAGGACAGTTTTTTCTCAAACACTGTCATTTGCATAAAGCCCAAACACCCTGTGAAATGTGGGAGTCTGCCTTGAGTTCAGCTGTTTTATCCACGCATCATCAAATGCTCAGATGCTGGGTGTCAGCCGGATGATTGACCGGATTCTACAGTTTTCTATTGAGAAGTTGGAGCTTTGTATAGAAATAGCCAGAGACAGCAGATGAGTGTTTTCCTTAAAGCACACAGATTCCCAAGATGCGTATTTTTACATATCAGCTTATTTCTATGTAAATTTAAATGGAAGAAGTGCTGCTTACAAATATATGCAGAGGCATAATGTTTTCATTAAATATTACTCATTAGCTCTGTAATCATATGGAGAATTTTCCACGCAAAAGAGGTCAGCTGGGGTCTGCAGCAGCCATTTTGTTTTTCTGCTGGTATCAGCTTGTTTTGCCTTCAATCTAATAAAATTCATGGTACAAATCTCCTTGAGGGCTTTAAAATGGTTTATTTTGTAGACTCTTTGTATTAGGCTGACTCTGAAGGTAGAGAATGAATAGGAAATATCAGAGGGGGCTCAGCGTGAAATGGAGAAACTGCCTATTTCCGTGCTCGGGGGCCAGAAATTGCTGCTGAGGATTGGCCTTACCTCTGTCCTCCTCTGATGCTACAGCACGTCCTTCCTTCCAAGAATAGCAATCATGCTCCTAAACTAGTGTAGTGGGGTTATAGGTGCTATGACAGGGAGAGATGGATCAGCAACAGAACAGGAAAAAGCTCTTCCCAGGTCACTAATGGGTTTCCCAGTCCTCTGCAGTTGCATGGGCTCGGGCCAGCTATGATGTGCCACAGGAACTGCCAGCTCAGGGTGTTACAGTTTTTTGGTGGATATTTATCTAAAACCCCTTCCTACCTCATCGCCTTTCGTGTGCAATTTGCTTCACGCCTCTGAATCCCACCTGAATGCCTGCACCCTTTCCTGCGAGGAAAGGGGGGCTGCCACAAAGAGCCAAATCCCAGGGCAATTCCTATCCCCAGATCTCCAAGTCCCGGGAAAATGATCACATCCACTCCCAGACCCTATTTGATTAAAATCTTAACAGGCTACACATCTTCACCATCTATCAATTAACAGAGGTAGAGCCAGGAGAACGGGGGCTAAATTCAGTTTGGTTAATAGCTATTCCTGAAAAAGGCTCGCATAAGTTTTACCGAAAATGAGGTACTTTCTCCCTGGTATTAAATTATACTCTCCTACTGTATTACCCTACTACTGACTCTATCATTTTACAATAACTATTTCCTCCATTTGATATTGTTACAGAGAGTAAATCAGAATTCATAAGTGATCAGTTCCTACCCTCTGGGAGGGAGGGATTACATGGAAATAATCCCTTTAATGTGCGCCTTGCCTCTAAGCATTTCACACAGCAGTAAATGGGTAAGCTGACTTTGAGCAATTAGGAAATTAAATGAAACTAATAAAATGTGTGTTTTAATATTTCTTGATGGTTATTTTGTTTGGGGATTAGTGAATATGAGGGAGTCTTTTTCATTTTGCATGGAGTCCAAGTGCACCACTTTAATAAATATTTCTGTCACTTCCCTCAAACCCCGAGCCTTTCTCTAATACTGAAATGTAGCTTTTGGCACAGACCATGGATTGTGATGAGATGACAACACACATACAGTAGAGTTGTAGGGGTCCTGGTTACTGAATATTCATGTAAGCCGATCGTACGGAGAGGAGTAGGTCGCTGGCTCCACAGCCTGGTTTGCTTGGATGTACAGGCGTTTCCTTTCCACAAAGTCATGTCCTGAGAATAGCACATCTAGAACAAGACTGCGTCACGATGTGCCATACATGGCACAGTGAGCACTTTCTGCGATGATCTCCTAGGATCCTGAGGTCAAGAGACCCCAGAGCCCAATAATAGATAAGAAGGCTGTCGCTGAGAATTTGACCATAGCACAGTCTTTCTGTATACGTTGTAGCCAAGACCACATAATGTGACCTTGTGTAGGAGAAAGCACAGAATACTTGGGGTCATACCCTGACTTGATAATCATACTATTTTTCTTCTCTGCTGTGTGACCTTAGACAACTCATTTAACCTCTCTGGGCTTAGATTTCCTATTTGGAAAGGCCGCAGTATTGCTGCTCTGCAGGATGCTACATGGATAGCGCCCCCTGGAGTGCCTGAGAGCTGGGATGAAAACCAAACTTGCTTTATCTGCCTCAAAGCCTAATTTTGAAAATCCAATGAAACCACGCACAGAAAATCACTTTGAGAGAAATAAGCAGTACAAGAATGCCTGCTGTTGTTGCTGCTCTTTGGAGGATAAGAATGGATGAAACACAGACATGTATATTCCTGTGTAACTTGGTTGAGTTCTGAGGGTTTGTGTGGTCACTTTGGGACCTCACTTTAGTCAGAAGGGGTGCAGCAAAAGAGATGCATGCTTAGAGCCTCAACTATAACAATAACCATCTCCACAGCCACCTACCACCACATACAAGTACTTTTCACTCTTCCTTTAATCATCATAGCAATTTTTTAAACATCATCATCATCATCATCATCACATCCCATATTCATCTATTGCTTTCAACGTTTCTCATGCTGCTTTTCACTTAGTTCAATTTTAGAGTTAGAAGACACTTTCAGAAACATCCATTAATATCCCCTATTTAATAGGCAGAAACTTTATGGTTCTGAGAGGGTACAAGGCTTGTTCAAGTTTACCCAGGTGTTTAATGGTAGAAGCAGGGCTGTGAGCACACTGGATAACTATCAGTTTACTACTTTTCTCACTAACCCCGGGTCTGGTTTGTTTTCCAGTTTAGTAAACCTACTTAGTGCCTTCTCTTGGCCCAAGAGTCCAATGGCAAAGCATCCTTAGCCCAAGGGGACTGCCAGGCTGCCTTCCCTCAGCCTCCTCTCTCCATGGGGCTCAATGTTATCTCCTGAACAGATGTGAAAGTAAGGGATAGAGGAGCTCAGACTTCCAGTCAAGATGGTGAAGTGGGTAAAAGCTGTGTTTACCTCCTCCCATGGACGCATACAAATTGCAACTAAGTTGTAGACAAACCATCATTCAGAATGACCTAAAGACTACCCAAAGAGAAGTTGCGTAACTAAAGACACAGAGAAGCAACACCAAGGCAGGTGGACTTGTGGAACATGTTGGTCCCACACGCATGGTGTGGTGATTAAGAATTGGGAGGGATATCTCAGCTACACAGGTCCCCGGCTGAGGAGTGAGGGTTCCCAGCCTCACACTTGGCTCCCAAGCCCAAGACTCTAATGCTGGGGAGAAGAGTCCCCTTAACATCTGGGATTACCAGCAGGGATTATGGAGACAAAGGGCTGCTGGAGACCTAGGAGCCCTCTTAAAGGACCCCTTAAAGGTCCTGAGCATAGACTCACTCACTCACAAACTCACTCACTCTAGGATCCAGCCGGGGCATCAGGCTGAAAAGTGCCAGCCACATACAGGGAGGAACTACATTGACTAACTCCAGGGCCAGGACAGGAGGGCAGGGAGGCTCTTTCTAAGGACAGAGCGGCTGGCAGGTGCAATTGTTCCTTTGTTGACTCCCCTCCCACTCAGCTGGCACAGTGCAGGCAGGCACCAAATCTGTGCTGTCCATTAACCTGGCGATTCCCCTGCCTGGCGATTCCCTGAGACCCTGCCACACTCAATTAATGTGCCCAGCCCAAACCTCTTCTGGTGGCTTTTCTACATTAGAGACCTGCCTAGGTTCATGTTGTGCACTTTCCTAAAATTTCTCAACAGTCCACAAACCTCGAACAAGCAGCAGCTGGCCTTGGCATTCTCTGTACTTCTTGCTTGTGGCTCTAAACCCAACATAAGAATTACATATAAGTGAGACAGAGGGCTGCTGGAGACCTCTGTAACCAGTCTCAACTTGCACTGTAACACCCATGAGGTGGCCCTACACCTGGCATAAGTGGCTGCCAGTCTTGGCTTGGAATGTTGCTTCAAGTAAGCAGCAATAAGCCCGAAACAGTGGCAGCTCCTCTCAGCTCACATGGTGGTGGTCACCAAAGGGTCCCAAGCTTGGCACAGCGGCAGCTAGCCCTAGTTCATATCACAGCCTCTCCCAAGTGCCTCAAAGCCCAGCCCAGGCACTACCAACAGTAGATCACTTCCTAGTTCCTACCAGTGGGCACTGGGCTGAACACAAGCGGCAACTGATCGTGATCTGCACCAGAGAATCACCCAAACAGCTTCACGAATGATATCCCTGGAAGGTGAACTTCATTGGCACCAGAGCCCAGCTAAAGCGACACCTGCAATGTGGGGTCATTCCCCTTCCCTGTGCAACACATCTCTGCTGTAGTCAGGTCTCACAGCCAGTCAGCCTGAAGATCAATCCCACATACTGAGATGCTAAAAATAATCAAGTATAGACCACAACAGGAGGGCTCACACAACCCACATAAGGGACACCTCCGGAATGCTCAGCTCAGGTGAACAGGGAAACTATGTAACCTGGTCCCACTGGACACCTACCACATAAGGCCACTCTATCAAAATTGAGAGGCATAGCAGAACTACCTAATACATAGGAAAAAACTCACTCAGTCAAAATGAAGTGACAAAAACAAAACAAGACAAGATACAAAAAAACAAAAACATGTCCCAAGTGAAAGAGCAAAGTAAAAATCCAGAAAAAGAAGGAAATAAAATGGAGACAAGCATTCTTCCAGATAGAGTTCAAAATGCTGGTTAAAAGGATGTTCAGTGAACTTAGGGGAAGAATACATTAACTCAGTGAGCACTTCAACAAAGAGACAGAAAACATAAAAAAGAACCAATCTAAACTAATAAAAGCAAAATATTAAAATTAACCGTTTCTCCAAGACAGGGTAAGCCAGGCCCACCAGCCAATCAGAGCGGCTGTATGCAAATTAGCCCAGCCAACATGGCGGCCACCACTCCCGGACCTGAGTAAACAGCCCTTTCCATTGCGGCAGCAGCGAAAGTGAAGCTGAGCCCCTCAGCTCAGCTCCGATTAAACTGCCTCTAGCGAAACACAGCTTTTTGAAACATTGTAACAATCGTAGAATCCTCCGGAGCTGAAGGAAAGAGCAGCTCCCGCCTAACCAGTAACAGTAACAATTGTTTCATTATAGACGCT
>PVJC01055832.1:0-10075 GCA_004026665.1 Murina feae
ACACACACACACACACACACACACACACACACACACGGCGCCTGGCAGACTGGGGCCATCATAGGACATCCACTGAGGGGTTCCAGACTGTGAGAGGGGGCAGGCTTGGCTGAGGGACCCCCCCCATGCACGAATTTCGTGCACCAGGCCCCTAGTATTTAATAAATATGTATGAAATATTTTGTAATCAAAATATATAAAACACAAGTTGGGAACAAAGTAAACATATTTCTTACTTAGGAAATAGCATTGGAAAATGCATAAAAACATTGCTGAGGATTTTAAGAAACAACATACATTATATTTTGTTTCTTATATTTGTTTCATTATATTTTGGGAGGTTTACTGAATAATTAGAGGAAAGCACAGATGCTTTAACATGGGTGAACTTATGCTATTTGCTTGAAGATATGTGAAGACAAGATATCATCAACAGTCAACAATTTCTTTAACAACAAAATGTTTTGTGGAAACACCACTAATTATACCCATCAACAGAGCTAGGCTTTGACTATGATAAAAATGGAAATCTGGAGTGAGTTCATGTTTACCGGTTGCTGCCATGATTCCTTGTCTTAATGAATGTTAAATAAACTCTTTATTCAAAAGTGGATTTAAAAAAAAAAGTGGATTTACCTCACCAACTGTTGCCACCCACTTCTTTCTTCTTTCAGAAATACACCTGGCAGAATTTCAGATGGATTAAGTTTCCCTGCTGGTCTATATTCAGGCGGGTTACCTTCACTCTAGTCTAGACTCTTCACAGAGCATATTGGATTTCCATTACATGCCATAAATTTGCTCATTTCTTCTGATATAACACTATTGAAAATGAGGCTTCTAGATATTCAGTTGTAAGAAATGAGTTCTCATAAATTGCATTAATGAATAGAAGAGTTATGATTTTTTTTAAAAAGTTTATCTTCATCTTGTGATTCCAGAGGCACAGAAAACTGCCAAATTAAAAAAGTCCAAATAAGGGGTACAGTCTTCCAGCTGTAAGATGAATATGCACTGAGGATCCAATGCAAAACATGGCAGCTATAGTTGATAATACTACACAGCACAAGTGAAGTGTCCCAAAAGAGTAGAACTCAAAATTTTCACCAAAATAAATAAGCAAATAAGTAAGTAAATAAATGAGGTGATGTATGTGCAATCAACTAGATGGGGAGCTGTTATATCATGAATACATATTACACCACCAGAATGTACACTTTAAATATCCCACAATTTTTTTTCAACTTTGTTCAGAATGTACACTTTAAATATCCCACAATTTTTTTCAACTTTGTTCAACTTTTTTCAAAATTGACAAATAAAATTGTAAGATTCTTAAAGTGAACATCATAGTGATCGGAAACACATATCCTATATAATAAAAGCCTAATGTGCTAAGTGTCTGGTCATCCAGTTGGCCATTCAACCAACGAAAGCATAATATGCTAATGATATGCTAAGGCAGCTCAATTGCTTGCTGTGACATGCACTGACCACCAGGGAGCAGATGCTCCAACCAGGTTAGTTGCTGCTGGGGTCTGGCCAATGGCGACTGAGTGAGACAGTCTGGACACACCCTGGAGCCTTCCCACGGTCCCTCCCCAGCTGGCCAATCTCCTGCATTCCTCCCTGGCCCTGATCATGCAACCTAGGCTGCAATCTGGGCTGAGGGACCCTTCACCCTGAGTGCACAAATTTTGTGCACCGGCCCTTAGTACATTATTAAAAGACTAGAGGCCTGGTGCACAAATTCGCATACAAGTGGGGTCCAGCTGGCCCACCCCAATCAGGGTCAATAGGGCCGGCTGGGTAAAGGGGTCACAGGCAGTTGGTGGGTCAGCCCTGCCCCCAATCAAACTCCTGGTCAAACTCCCTATCAAACTCTCAGTCAAGGGGACAATTTGCATATTAGCCATTTATTATATAGGATCACCTCCATCTAGCCAATAAAGCAGCCATCACTTCACACATGTCTTTGCTTTTTAGTGGTGAGACATTCAAGTACCACTACCCTAGCCAATCCCAAACATACAACAGTGTTATCAACTATGGGCATCCTATTTTACATTTGATACTCAGACTTTATTCATCTCATAGCCAAAAGCTTGTACCCTGTAATGAACCCTTCCCTATTTACCCCACCCATCACCCCCTGGCAACCACTTTTCTCCTCTTTGCTTTATGAGTTTTCTTTTTAAAAATATATTACATATATAAAGGATACCAGGCAGTATTTGTCTGTTTCTGTTTGGCTTATTTCACTTAAAATAATGCTTTCAAGGTTCATCACATTGTCACAAATGACAATTTTCTCCTTTCTTGTGGCTGAGTAATATTCCAGTGTATATGCGTATCACATCTTTTTATCCTTTCATCTATTGGTAGACACTTAGGTTGTGTCCATATCTTGGCTACTGAATGGTGTATAAGGAATATAGACGTGCAGATACTCTCTTTGAGATCGTGATTTAATTTTCTCTGAGTAAATACCCAGAAATGGGATTGACTGCTGGATCATAGGGTGGTTGTATTTTTCATTTTTTGAGGAATCCCCATATTGTTGTCCATAGTGGCTACATCAGTTTACATGGTCTCCCTTTTCTCCACATCCTCACCAACATTTATCTTGTCTTTTGCTGCTGTTCCTAAAGAATGTGTGGCTCTCTCTCTCTCTCTCTCTCTCTCTCTCTCTCTCTCTCTCTCTCTTTCTCTCTCTCTCTCTCCCCTCTCCCTCCCCCACCCCCGAACAATAGGATTTGGCTGGATGAATAAAAGGATACACCTAGGTTGTATCAGATAAGGACTAAGCAACACTAACAATTGGCTTTGCACAAAATTTCACCCAGTGTAGGAAAAGGAGAGAGTAGTTCAGGAGAACCAGCTTTTGATTATAGCATCAGCCTGGTCTGATCTAAAATACCTTTTTCATATTTGATCTAGGAATAGCTATTTTAGAATTACTATTACTTCACTTGGGAGAACTAATGCCTCTCATCTCTGATATCATGAACCATGCTTATTGCTGTTATATGGTTCTTTGAATTCTTAGAGAATGTTTCAGAATGCTAAATTACAGGATTTGGTTTTAAATAATAATAATTTTCTTCCCCAAATTAAATAGTACCTAATTAAAAGCAAGATTTGATTTGTTTAAGAAATACTTTTCCTGGAACTTTTTCTATTTAGGGAACTACAAATTATATAAGATGAATAAAAAACAATGATCTCAGGCCTTTTACTAAAAGCATACTGGTTTTCTAATTCCTTTAATTGCAAGATGGCTGGGAGTTTAGAAACTGAGCTAGTGCAAAAATATGAGATATCTCTTTGAATAATACTAGTGCTTATAAGGCAGAGGGAAATCTAGTAACTGGTTCTTCACTGGGCATGTAAAAATTAACTTTTGGAATTCATTTTTCAGAAAATAATGTGATGATTGGTCTCTCAGTTTCCTCACTGGAACCTGACAAATATGTGGCCCCATGTACTATCAATGTCTTTTCTGGGTCTTTCATCTTGTTTCTTTTATTTTCTAAAAATATTTCAGCTACTTTTGGGCTGCATGACTACCTATCACTTTTATTCTGGGCACAAGTAAAGAGCTCTGCTAATGTTTGGGCCATAGAAACTTGGTGAGTCAAGGGAAACATCTGTTTTCTAGGTATGCAGTGTAGGAATCTGACTCTTAGACATGAGTACTGCTTAATCAGTCTCTGGAATCTGAGGTACTACTGAATATTCACCATCTTCAAAACCAGCATGTAATTATCACCATTAGCAGCAGCAGCAGTAGCAATGGCAAAATTATCTTCATTATTATCTTTATCAGAATTTTGCAGTTCTATTAACAAGAATTTTAGGGCTAAAAAAAAATTGTGTTCCAAACTCTTAGTTTCTTTCCATCAAAAATAAAACTAACCTCCCCGAATAGCCAAAGCAATTCTGAGAAAAAAACAAAGCTGGAATATTCCTGATTTCAAACTATGCTTAAAAGCTATAGTAATCAAATCAGGCTGGTGCTGGCATAAAAATAGACACACAGCCCTGACTGGTTTGGCTCAGTGGATAGAGCATCAGCCTGTGGACTCAAGGGTCCCAGGTTCCGTTCCAGGCAAGGGCATGTACCTTGGTTGCAGACACATTCCCAGTGGGGAGTGTGCAGGAGGCAGCTGATTGATGTTTCTCTCTCACTAATGTTTCTGACTCTATCCCTCTTCCTTCCTCTTTGTAAAAAAAATCAATAAAATATATTTAAAAAAAATAGACACACAGATCAATGGAACAGAATTAAGAGCCCAGAAATAAATACTCACATATATAGTCAACTAATATTTGCCAAGAGAGTCAAGAATACTCAATAGGGAAAAGATAGTTTCTTCCATAAATGGTGTTGGGAAAACTGGATATCCACATACAGAAAAATGAAATTGGACCCCTATGTTATACCACTCACAAAAATTAACTTGAGCCTGGCCGGTGTGACTCAGTAGTTGAGCATCATCCTCAGTGGTTGAGCATAGAACCAGGAGGTCAGGGTTCAATTCCTTGCCAGAGCATATGCCTGGGTGGCAGGCTCAATCCCCAGGGGAAGGGGACATGCAAGAGGCAGCTAATGGCTGATTCTCTCTCATCATTGATGTCTCTATGTGTTTCTCCCTCTTCCTTCCTCTCTGAAATCAATAAAAAATATTTTTTAAAATTAATTTGAAATGGATTACAGACTTAAACATAAGAACTGTAACCATATCTGGAAGAAAACGTGGAGGAAAAACTCCTTCACATTGTTTTTGGTAAGGAATTTTTTTGAGCTATGACATCAAAAGCAAAAATTAGTAAGTGGGATTACATCAAACTAAAAAGCTTCTTGGCAAAAGAAACAACAAAATGCCAAGGCAGCCTATAGAACAAGAGAAAGTATTTGCAAGTCATATATCTGATAAAGGGTTAATATCCAAAATACATAAAGAACTCAAACACCTCAATAGGGAAAAAAAGAACACAATGCAATTTTAAAAAAGAGAGAGAAACTGAATACATATTTTTACAAAAAAAAGTATATATACAAGTGGTCAACAGATCTGTGAAAAAGTGGTCATCGTTTACCATCACTTGAATACAAATCAAAACCATAATGAGATATCATTTCACACCTGTTAGAATGGCTATCATTGTAAAAGCATTATGCTAAGAGGACAGAGAAAGACAAATACTGCATGGAATCATTTATATGTGGAATCTAAAAAAGCCAATCTCATAGAAACAGAGTAGAGTTGTACTAGGGGCTGGGAATGGGGAAAATGGGGAGATGTTCAAAGGGTACAACTTCCAGTTAGAAGATGAGTAAGTACTGGGGATCTAATGTACAACGTTATAAAAATACTAATATACTTGAAAGTTTTAAAGAGAGTAGAACTTAAATGTTTTCAAAACACATGCATGCACACACAATTAATTATGTAACATGATGGAAGTGTTAACTAGCACTGTAGTGGTAATCATTTTGCAATATGTAAGTGTATCAAATCAACACGTTATGCACTTTAAACTTACACGTTATGTGCAAATATATCTCAATAAAACTTTAAAAAGTTTTTTAAACTTACAACCTTTATCAGTTTGCTTCTTCTATGAATATCATGTATGTTTAGAATGAGTTTTTAAATCTAATTGTAATTAAGAAAATATTTTACTGAACTTATTCAGTCAACAAATATTTACCAAATGCTTATACTATGGCAGGTAATTAGATATTTGAGATACAATTAACAAATGGACAAAGATTTTAGTGGAGAACATAGAGAATTAAAAAAGCAAATAAAAATTAATTAAATTGAAGTTTTAAGAAGGTAATATATGTTTTGAAAAAAGTAGGACAGATTTAAGGGGATTAAGAGGAGGGATGTATTAACTACAATGGAAATGGGTTGGTCAGGGTAGGCCTCATAAAAAGATAATATCTGAGCAAATGTTAAGTGTATATTTTTAAACATCATTTTTGTCACTAAACTTAGAACTTATTTGGTGGTAATTCTTAATTTTCTTCTACTATTGGAAACTTTCTGCTTACTAAATACCTAATCCTATCTAATAAAAGAGTAATATGCAAATTAGGCATCACTCCATCACAAAGATCGTTGCCTCCATGGCCACAAGATGATTGTGTCCAGTCCATCTCAGCACCGTCACTAAAGTGGTCAGGCCTGTTAGCCAGGCAGATGGTGGGGGAGGCAGGGGACCTGAGGGGCAGAACAGGCAATCAGAGGGGGCTAGGGGTCCTCTGCCTAGGCCAGAGGCCTTCGCCAGAGGCGTTAGGCATGTGCAGGGGCAAGGCTGGAGATTGCAGGGGCATGGGCTCCGCAGAGCCAGTGATTGGAGGGGCGGGAGTGGAGCCTGTGATCTCAGGTGTCTGGGCACCAGTGAAGCCAGCAAAGCAGGGGTCTGGGAGTCTCTGAACCAGGCCTGCAGCCTTGGCCAGAGGCTGGCAGTGGGGCAAAAGCAGAGCCCGCAATGGCAGGGGGAAAGATCAGAGCTGGTGATTGCAGAGGCCTGAGCTCTGTGAAGCAGGTGATCGGAGGGGTTTGGAGGTCTTCTGCCCAGGCCTGCAGCCTTGGCCAGAGCTTACAGGCCTGGGCAGAGGTGGAGCTGGGATTGGAGGGGCAGGGGTGAAGCCGGTGATCAGAGTGAACTACAGAGAAAACACCTTTTCTTACCGCTCATTGGCTAAGCTCCCTGTATGCCACTGGTAACATTCTTAGTAACTTGGGTAATGAGAATCCCTAAAGGTGATCTAGGGTTTTTCCACCACACTCCTGGAGAGAAAAAAAAGAAAGTCCACTGCTGGAGGGCTAAGAAATGTTATATCCTGCCCTAGCCGGTTTGGCTCAGTGCATAATGCCTCAGTCTGCTGACTGCAGGGTGTGGGTTTAATTCTGACCAAAGGCATGTACCTAGGTTGCAGGCTTCTCCCTGGCCAGGGCCCAGTTCAGGGCATATGCAAAAGGCAACCAATCAAAGTGTTCCTCTGACTTTGATGTTTCTCTCTGTTTTTCCCTTCTCTTCCACATTCTCTAAAAATTAATGGGAACATATCCTCAGGTGAAGATAAAAAAAAAAGAAAGAAAGAAATGTCATATCCTATGAAAGACACATCTTGAAAATGCCTAAAGAAAGTTGTCATTTTTTCATGGTGAAGGGACTGGAGTCTGTGTTGATGAACATACCTTGGTGGCTGCAGTGACTGGCAGTGGCTGTAGCAGTGGGGTGATGGGGTTGGTGGCTTCCTCTGATTAGCTTGGTCGCCTCCCACAAAGGGAGGCCAGAGTGCGGCTTAGGCACGCTTCCCAAAGGGAGCAGGGAGTGGGCCTAAGCTATCAGTAGGATACCCCCTGAGGGCTCCTAATATGTGAGAGGGGCAGGCTGGGCTGAGGAGCTCCCCCCCCCCCAGTGCACGAATTTTGTGCACTGGGCCCCTAGTCTATATATAAAAGGCTAATATGCAAATTGTATCTTCAGGAGTTTGACAGGAAGACTGGGAGTTTGATCACTTGCTATGATGTGTGCTGACCACCAAGAGGCGGCACAGAATGAAGGAAGGCCCTGACCAGCCCTGATCACCAGCCAAGCCTAAGGACCCTACCTGTGCATAAATTTTGTGCACTGGGCCTCTAGTTTTATATAAAGCAGTGTGTATGTCATTGACTTTAGAGAAAAATATACTGTATAATTTTTAAAAAATTAAGTATATAATTCTAAAAGATGAAGTAAGCTTGTTGCTCATCTTGGATTGAATTAATTGTATTAGCAAAAAGATTTTAATTAAATTTAGAAAAAAATCCTTAATTTTTTACTAAGCAAATGTGGATTCAATTGCATGAATTGTAGTAATTTTCACTAGGAAACTATTTTTTTTAGTAGGAACAAGGAAAAAAGTGATGCAAATTATCAAAAAATCCCACAAAAAACCTAACTTCTTCATTTTTTCTTTCTTTGAAATTTATTTGAAACAATTCCCCTTCAGAAGTATTAATATTTGAATATTTTTTAGTTTTAGTTCAAAATCAAAGCTAATCCACATAGCATTTATTTTCATTCAATAGAATGTCTCATCTACTTCAAGAAGAGAACAGACCAGAATATTATAAATGTAAATATGCTTCCATTTATAACTAGATGAAATAGACCCAGCTTTTTCTACATAACCATTTTGTGTTAAATTACCTAGTGTAAAAACCTGGCCAAGAACAGATGCAATTTATTATAATCATAACCCAAACCATATAAAATGTTCATTCCTAAGAAGAGATTTATAATTGTTAAAAATAAAAACATATCTTAAATATGCATTATGTAAAATACTTTTGTGACATTTCTTATAAAGAACATTTTGTAGAGCAAAAAGTTAGCCCTTAAGTATTATTATTTTTTTTTTACATAAAGCTGAACTTTTATGCATTGGATTCTAGAAAGACCATAGAGTCATTGTTCAAAGACCTCTCCTAAACTCTGATCTCAATCTTTATTGCCCAAAATGAACCCAAATTATCTCACTTTTCTCCATTAAAAACGTACTCCTCTCCTGGGTTCCCCATCTCCATCAGTGGCACCACAGGACCTGTTCACGTAGCAGAGGCATTTTCTATACTCTTCTTTCTCTCATCCTCAACGTCTGATCATCAAAAACTCCACTTAGGTCCATACCCTACCCCCTTCACAGTCTTGCCACAGGAAGCTTCTCGAAGGGCAGAACTCACATTGCTGCCCCCAGCTTCAGAGCTCTCTATTCCCTCAAAGGTAAACTAACCTTCTTTTCACGTTACTAACAGCTATTTCTCACTTGGCCCAACCTATCTGGTCATTTCATTTATCACAGGAACACACATCCCTTGCACCTACACTGGAGATGTTTCCTGAAAAAAACAACACCCTGTTCTCTACATATTTGGGTCTTTGATTTCATTGTGTTCTCTGAGTAGTATACTCTTCATTTTCACTTACTCACTAACCAGTAAAGATAAACACCTACAGAATACCTTCTTTGTGGCAGACAATGGAGTGTGCAGGGAATTGAACGGTGGACAAAACAGACGTGGTCTGTGCACACACGGAGTCTGCACTCCTCTGCCTGCACATGCCACCTTCCCTCCAGATTCAGCTTTCTTTACCTCATACTCCTCCTGCAATCAGTCCCGATGCAGGTAGTTGCACCGGCTTCCGGAAGACTTGGCCTCTGTGCATTCCTTTGTTGTGGTATCGGTGTCATATTTTCTATTTTGTAAGCGGGCATTTTCCCGCCAAATCGCGTCGTAACGGGAAGAAAGAAATCCAATAATGGTCTGACTTTGCAAAGTCTATCTGAATTGTCTTGCACATGTTCGTTGTTGTTGAAATGCCAGGCCCTCCATATTTGACAGAATCTGTCTCTACTCGTTTTTGGAAAAAAGTCATCTCCTGCGCTTTGGTGTAAAAAGCGATATGATTTCCCGCAAAAAAATGTTTAAAAGTCAATGTTCCCCACTAGACTCTGAGCTGCTTAGAGTAAGGAGCAGGTCTTTTCACTAATAGACTTTCCTTTAATGCCCAATAACAGACTTTTCTTTAATGTAAGGTGACCAGATTTTAACATTGGTAAAGCGGGACACCATTGAAGGGGGGGGGCAGGGGGGGGGTGGGGAGGGTTTTTATTATTATTACTTAAAATATTACAAAGAGTAGTACATATGTCTCTTTCCAAAAATTGGGACTTTTTTAAAACGCTGCGGGACACGGGACAATTTGTTAAAAATAGGGACCGTCCGCCAAAAGCGGGACGTCTGGTCCCCTTACTTTAATGCCCAGTGTAGGCTATCAAAGCACCTTGAAGGGGACTTAACCCAAAATTTAGGCATCTGCCAGAAAACTGACTTTCTAAAAAGGACCATGGAAAGTTAGAGTGCGAGTAAGTTCTTTCTGTTCAGGCTTTCCAATGTTCGTAAGAGTTTTAAAAGCCCATTGGAAATGTATTCTTCCATAATTTACCTGACACACTGTTAGTTTTCTAGGTGTTAGAAGAATTAGTTATATCCCTAATGATGATCAT
>PVJC01055833.1:0-10079 GCA_004026665.1 Murina feae
GGAGCTGAGCTGAGGGGCGCAGCTTCACTTTCCCTCCTGCCGCAATGGAAAGGGCTGTTTACTCAGGTCCGTGAGTGGCGGCCGCCATGTTGGCTGGGCTAATTTGCATACAGCCGCTCTGATTGGCTGGTGGGCGTGGCTTACCCTGTCTCGGAGAAACGGTTAATTTTAATATTTCGCTTTTATTAGTTTAGATTACATAGTAGATGTATAACTATAATTTGGTCTTAGGAAGGTGAAGATTTATAAAACTCAGTCCATGTTCTCTACATAAATAATTACCACAATGTGATTAAGACTACATTAGGATTTGTAAAATGATACAGGAGGATCCCAGAGAAGAGTGCTTGAAAATGCAGTTTCTTCAACAAATGAGCATGCATAATGTTCTTACATTTGCAGACTTTTAATGAAAACTTTACTTATAGAGGAGAGTATTATCTACCAGAGGTCTAGTGCACGAATTCTAGCACAGGTGGGGTATCTCTGCCTGGCTGGCGATCAGGGCCAATCGGGGCTATATCGCCCAGTCCAGGGGGAGGAACCATGGGAGGTTGGCTGTGGGAGCACACTAACTACCAGTGGACAGCACCTGCATTGAGTATCTGCCCCATGGTGATCAGTGCACATCATAGTGACAGGCGCCTAGGCTGAGTCCTTGAAGTAGGACTTAGTGAAATAGAACATGTCTTCTCTTATTTATCTTTATACTAGAAGCCCAGTGCACGAAATTCATGCACTTGGAGCCGGGGGGAAGGGGTGTCTCTCAGCCTGGTTTGTGCCCTCTCACAGTCCAGGAGCCCTCAGGGGATGTCTGACTAATGGCTTAGGCCTGATCCCCCAGGGCATCCTTTGTACTGCTATGGAGGTGGGTCAGGCTCCTGCCACTGCTATTGCACTTGCCATCTGTGAGCCCAGCTTCTGGCTGAGTGGCACTCCCCCTGTGGGAACGCACTGACCACCAGGGGGCAGTTCATGCATTGAGCATCTGCCCCCTGGCTGTCAGTGCATGTCATAGCAACAGGTTGTTCCACCATCGAGCTGAAACCAGATTGCTAGAGGGCGCAGGCCAGGTCAAGGGACCCCATCAGTGCATGATAGGGTCCAGATAGGGATGCAGGAAGTTGGCCAGCCAGAGAAGGCCACCAGAGGGCTCCAGGCCATGTCCAGCCTATCTTACTCAGTCCCCATTGGCCAGACCCCAGCAGCAAGCTACTTACCAGTCAGAGCATCTGCTCCCTGGTGGTCAGTGCACATCATAGCAAGCAGTTGAGCGGCCTTAGCATATCGTTAGCATATTATGCTTTGATTGCTTGAATGACCAACTGGATGACTGGACACTTAGCATATTAGGCTTTTATTATATAAGATGTCTCTCAAACATCATTTCTATTTCTTCCCTCAGCCTAACCAAGTAAAGAAATTTGTTTGCAAACAAGCTCTTGGAAGAGGTCCTGAATTCAGAGAAGAGCCCCTCTTCTTCACTCAGGGAGAAGTTGCCTTCAAGTCTAAACAATTCTGTTCTTATTCAGAGATTCTCTATTTTAATCAGGAAATCACCACTCACTCATTTACCTAAACCAAACATCATACTTGAGTTTCCTTTTCTATTGCCACTGTCTACATACCACTGGTCACCAGTGTCTCCTGGGCCCCACAGCCTCTGTATTCTCATGGAAATTGCCTTAGATTCCATTCTTATCACTTTTATCTGGGATTATAGCAATGGCTGCCTAACTTTCTCTCAAATGATCAATCCACACTTTACTGTCATTAAAGTTATTTTTTAATGGCAAAATGTGATAATATTAACATTATGCCCACAAAAAATAATCCAAAATCCTTACTTCTGGCTACTCTGTCCTATCTGCTCTATGAACCTAGTACAAACTACTTCCCATTATTACAGAACACTCCAGACTCTCACTTTTGCATGGAATATTCTTGAGTCCCTTAACAATCTGAAAAACTCAGACCTCAAGGCAAAGTCTGAGGCTCATCTCCCTGAGGGTGTCTTCCTCATGGTCCAGAGCAGAGGCTGCTTCCTCCGTGTTCACATCAAAGGTGCTTTGATCTATTAACACTTTTCACTGCCTTGACCTCTACACCGCGAGTGCCTTAAGGATGGGAACTGTGCCTTAGTCCTCTGAGTATAAAGTATAATTTAATAACTCCTCATCCAATTTGAAAGTTCACTTGAATTGTTTTAAAAACATTTATTAAAAATGTCCATTACCATCTTACTGTACAATACTATCTAAAGGCTGCTTCTTCATATAATAGGTATAGTCCTAAGTGGGATTTCAATTAAAAATTGTGTTTAAAGGTATCAATGTCTTTAACAATATAATAAACCATTTATGAATTTTTAATAACAGTAACATCATACTGATTTTATATATATGGTCACAGTCCATATGTCTTCATTCCAACTCAGATAAAGGTAGCCAAGAATATAAATGCACAGACTTTTGCAAGGCCTTAGATGGAAAATCACTCAGTGATTACCAAGTTATTTCCAAGGCATTGCCTTACTTATCCATATGTGAAGGAAACGGAATCTATGTTTTATACTTTTTTCATCACATGGAAAAATATATATTTTTTCACAACTCTGCATTTCAAGTTCATCATAAATATTATAATAGTATGAGGGTTTGCTAAGGGGAAAAGTTAGGAAATGTTTCAGAAAGAAAATAGAATGAATAAAAACTTTAACATGCCTATTATTTCCCAGAACTTGGATATAGTATACAGAAACAAGCAATAATATGAGCAACATACTTTCAAATGCAGAGGAAACAAAATGTTAGAATATGAGAAATTTCCCTTCTTTAAAACAAAACAAAACAAACAAACCTTTTTATTTCATTATGTATTTAATTTTAAATATTAATTTATTTCTATATCTACAAGTTTCACTATATTAAAACCTTTTCTCTTCATCTCTTTAACTACCCAGGACCTGACAACACACTATTTAGAATATCTTCTTGTACTTTTCTATTTTTCCCCCCTTCCCCCCACCACCCCTGACTCAGATATAGCCACGGAAATAGGCCTACTTTTCTATTTTTAATCAAAAAACTTTCCATAAAAAGGAAAGACAAAGAAACAAACCCTATCCCTTATAATAACTTTAACAAATTTAACAAATTCACTTATGGTCAACTGGCTACCTGTTTGGAAAACCTATACCTCAAATTTTTTTTCCATTTTTAATCAAAAGGAGGAAGAGGAGGATAAGAAAGAATTAATAAATGACACATAGTTTAGTTTAAGGTATATGAAATCTGTATAAAAAGTTAAGAAAAAACATAAACTTTAGGATACTACTCAACTCAGAGTAGGAGGGAAGCACTTAATATGAAGAAGAAATTTATGAGGTAATGACAATTTTCTTTCTTGAATTGGAGGTGGTTACACCAGTGCTACTTATAACATTACCAGAGGCTTGATGCATGAAATTTATGCAAGGGGCTCTTGTAACCCCAGCTTCATCCAGAAGGTCATCTGGAAGGTCGTCCAGACAGTTGTTCTGCTGTTCAGTCATTCGGTCAATTTGCATATTATCCTTTATTATAATATATAATTCATATCTTATAAACATGTGGTAATATGCAGTCAATAATTAATATAAGTAATTTTAAAAGCATAAAAATGATACACAATGTAAAAAAGGGGAAGAAAAATAGAGTAAAATAAATAGATAAGTTAGATGACATATTTGAAAAAGAAGGAAGAAAGAGAAAAAGAGACAATAAAGAAAATTAATATACCTTAAAGTTTATTCACTAAAAACTCTAATTAGAAAAATTCAGGCAAGACAGGATCTTTCAAGGAAAACAAAAGATAGAAGGAAAAAATAAGTAACACTGGAAAAATGGAAGAGGAAGTAATCTATTCTAATAAAAGAGAAGCATGCAGGAGAAACCAAGATGGCGGCATAGGTAAACACTTGAAATTGCTGCCTTGCACAACCACTTCAAAACTACAATGAAGAGAAAGGGCGGACACCACCCAGAACCACAGGAAGGCTGGCTGAGTGGAAATTCTATAACTAGAAGGGAAGAGAAAAGCACATTGAGACTCAGAGGAGATATGGAAGTAAAGTGCACAGGTATGGAGGCATGCAGAGAGGGCTGGCAACTGAGGATGCAGTTGTATTTTTCAATTAGGACTCACAAACTCCTGGCAGCTCTGAACTCCAGTTCAGGTGAGTTTCTGGGGATTCAGACTCATATGGAGAGAAGCTGGACTGTCTGGTAGCGGGAGGAACTCCAGAGCAGCTTTCTCTCAGTGGTGCTTGCAGCTACTACTGCAGGACAGAGACTCAGTGCTGCTTAGAGCTGTGGACAAAAGGAGCCACATGCTAACCTGAAAAACTCAGCAGAGGCCTGCATGGCAGTCTTGCAAACTCAGAGATCTAAAGTAACCACAAAAGATGGTCTGAAAATTAAATATTTAACTACAAAGAGGTTATAGTGGGTAGCTACATCCTAGTCCAGTATTTTCCCTGACAAAGATCACCTTTGATCTTTACTGAGCCTATATGTCTTTTTGCCTCTAAGATAACGTATTTGTGAAATGTCTGGGCAACTTGTAACTTCCCTTTCTTTCTGGACCCTTCAGGGCATAACAGAGGGCACCAGGACATTCCTTCATTGTTATTGTTATCAAGTTAATGTCAACTGCTAATTATGTTAAACAATCCTGTATGCATCTATGTAAAAGAAGCATATGTCTATCATTTCACCTTTTACCCTATCCCATAGATTTCCCTGCTTTGCTTTATCCCACCTCCTTAATCTATCACCAATGAATTTCATGTAACCCACGTACGTATTTTCCTTTTGATGGTAAATTTATAAAAACAAGGTATGAACTCCCCATTCTCCAGAGCATTATTTCAATTCATTGAGGTTCTGCTTCCTGGCATATGTTGACAGTTTGGCTCAAATAAACTCACAAAATTCTTTACAGGTTTCATTGGTTTCTTTTGTTAACAGGGCTGGGCTGAAAATCAGCCATAGCTGTTTGCTCCACCCTGTTGATTCCCTGAGACCCTGCCACATCCAAGCTGCATGCAGAGGCTTTTGCATAAAAAAGGTTGGGTAGCCTCAGGCAGAGCCTAAATTAGCACTTCCTTAGAGATCCAAGAGATAGTGTACCCAGTGGTCAGAGTGGGACCATCAAAATTACATCTCCTCAGATCCATAAGGGACACATTCAGGAGGCAGACTCAGTGAGCACCAAAGTCCCACTGAAGCAAGTCTTGCCTTATAAGGATGTTTCCAGCACAGAAGTTCTCTCACCATAGCTGATTCTCACAGCCAATTGGCCTGGAGGTCAATTCATCCCAGTGATACCAACAACAATCAAGACTTAGCTACAACAAGACTGTGCACAAAGCCCACAAAGGAGTGCACCAAAAGTGTCCACCTCAGGTAATTGGGGAGGCTGAGCCACTCAGCCCTATAGGACACCTAGCACAGAAAGCCACTCTATCAATACAGGGAAGCAGCCAAAATGCAGAGACAAAGAAACAGGTCAGAAATGACAGAAATGGAGGAAAGTAAACTAATGGATATAGAGTTCAAAACCGCGGTTATAAGGTTACTCAAGAATCTTCTAGAAGTTGCCAATAAATTTAGTGACATCCTCATGGATATGAAAAAGAACCAGCTAGAAATTAAGCATACACTGACTGAAATAAAGAGTAATATACAGAGATCCAACAGCAGACTAGAGGATCACAAGAATCAAATCAAAGATTTGAAATACGAAGAAGCAAAAAACACCTAACCAGAAAAGCAAAAAGCAAAAAGAATCCAAAAATATGAAGATAGTGTAAGTTGCCTCTGGGACAACTTCAAGTGTATCAACATCAGAATTATAGGAGTGCCAGAAGAGAGAGAGCAAGATACTGAAAACCTATTTGAAGAAATAATGACAAAAAACTTGCCCTACCTGGTGAAAGAAATAGCATTACAAGTCCAGAAAGCACAGAGAACCCCAAACAAAAGGAATCCAAGGAGGACCACACCAAGACACATCATAATTACAATGCCAAGGGCAAAAGACAAAGAGAGAATCTTAAAATTAGCAAAAGAAAAGCAGCTAGTTACCTACAAGGGAACACCCAACAGAAACTTTGCTGGCCATAAGGCAGTGGCAAAAAATATTCAAAGTGATGAATAGCAAGAACCTACAACCAAGATTACCCAGCAAAGCTGTCATTCAGAATTGAAGGTCAGATAAAGAGCTTCACAGACAAGAAAAAGCTCAAAGAGTTCATGACCACCAAACCAGTATTATATGAAATGCCAAAAGCTATCCTTTAAGAAGAGGAAGAAGAAGAAAAAGTAAAGATAAAAATTATGAACAACAAATACATATCTATCAACAAGTGAATCTAAAAATCAAGTGAATAAAAAATCTGATGAACAGAATAAACTGGTGAATAGAATAGAATTGGGGGCATAGAAAGGGAAGGGACTGACAATTCTCATTGGAAAAGGGATGTTTTGAGTGCAGGAAGAGACTGGACAAAAATCATACACCTATGGATGAGGAAAGTGAGGGGGAAGGGCAGACGGTGGGGTGGAAACTGAGAGGAGGTCAGCTATGGGGGGAAAAAGAGGAACAACTGTAATAATCTGAATAATAAAGATTAAAAAATATAAAAAAAGAGAAACATGCAAATTGGTGTCATTCCGCTACACCCCAAGCCATACCCATCAGCCAATCAGAGACACTGTATGCAAATAAACTCAACCAAGATGGTGGTCATCAGCTACAGAGCTGGAGCAAGCAAGAGGCTTGGTTGCCTCAGCAATGGAGGAAGCCAAGCATCCCACCTTCCCTGGCCGGCTGTGGTCCACTCAAGGCAACAAAGTTTCAATTATAGAAGATAAATAAATCCCAAATACCTGGTTCCAGATAGCCTTGCTGGGAACTTGGGTCACTGGGGGCCATGGCCAGCCTGCAAACTGCCATCAGCCCCTCACCCAGGATGGCCACACCCTCATGGGGTGAGGGTTCCCACTGGGGGACTTGGACAGCCTGCAAACTGCCATCATCCACTCACCTAGACTGGCCAGGCACTCCAGTGAGGCCCCCACCCTGAAAGGGGTGTGACTAGTCTGAAAACAGCCCTCAGCCCCTCACCCCAGCTGCCCAGGCACCCCAGCAGGACCCCTACCCTGGTCTGGGACACCCTTCAGGGCAAACCAGCCAGCCCCCACCCATGCACCAGGATTCTATCCTATATAATAAAAGGCTAATATGCAAATTAACCCTAATAGCAGAATGACTGGGAGTGACTGATCACTGTGACACACACTAACCACCAAGGGGCAGACGTTTAATGTAGGAGCTGCCCCCTGGAGGTCAGTGCACTTCCACAGGGGGAGCTCTGCTCAGCCACAAGTGAGTCTGATGGCTGCCACTACAGCAGTGGTGGTGGTGGGAGCCTCTCCTGCCTCCTCAGCAATGCTAAGGATGTCCGACTGTAGCTTAGGCCTGCTACCCACTGGTAAGTGGACATTCCCCAAGCACTCCTGGGATGCCAGAGGGATGTCTGACTGCCAGGTTAGGCCCAATCCCCCAGGGAGCGGACCTAAGCCTGCAGGTGAACATCTCTCGAGGGGTCCCAGACCGCTAGAGGGCACAGGCTGTGTTGAGGGACCCCCCTGAGTGCACAAATTTTTGTGCACTGGGCTTCTACTTGTAGATAAAGAAGAAAAAAGTATCATCTGAAAATCTTTTCAGTATATTTCAAAACTTAGATGAATGAAAACAAAATTCATAGAAGAGATTGGTGCTTGTCAAAGGCAGGGTTAAGAGGAGGTGTCAAATGTGTGAAGGTGGTCAAAAGGTACAAACTTTCTGTTATAAAATAAGTCATCAGATGTAATATATAGCACAGCAACTGTAGTTAATACTACTGTATGGTATATATGAAAGTTGCTAAGAGAGTAGATTATAAAAGTTCTGGTGACAAGAAAAAATGTGTAAGTGTGGTGATGATGCAATATACCCATATGTTGAATTGTTATGTTGTACCACTGAAACTAATATTATGTCAATTATATTTCAATGAAACCTTAGGTAAATGGACCATTTCCCAGGAAAATACAATTTAGTATTTGTACTCCAGATGAAGGAGTTTAAAAACTAAATCTATGGTTAAAACACTCATCCCAAAGGAAAACCCTCTGCCTAGACAGACTGAGGTGAGTTCTGTCAAACAAATAGACAAACCCATTTCAATGAACTAACTTAAGTTAATTGAATATAGAGAAAACTTCCTCAATCCTATTTAATAAAAGGGTAATATGCAAATTGACCCTAACAGCAGAACCACTGGGAATGACTGGTCACTATGACACACATTGACCACCAGGGGGCAGATGCTCAATGCAGGAGCAGCCAGTGGTAGTCAGTGCACTCCCACAGGGGGAGCTCTGCTCAGCCACAAGTCAGGCTGATGGCTACCAGCACAATGGTAGTGGTGGGAGCCTCTCCTGCCTCCTCAGCAGTGCTAAGGATGTCTGACTGCAGCTTAGGCCTGCTCCCTGCTGGCAAGTGAACATCCCGCGAGGGCTCCCAGGCTTCCAGAGGGATGTGTTATTTCCAGCTTTGGCCTGATCGCCCAGGGAGTGGACCTAAGCCAGCAGAGGGACATCCCCCAAGGGGTCTCAGACTGTGAGAGGGCACAGGCTGGGATGAGGGACCCACCTGAGTGCAC
Organism: Murina feae; assembly: GCA_004026665.1. Taxonomy (NCBI): domain Eukaryota; kingdom Metazoa; phylum Chordata; class Mammalia; order Chiroptera; family Vespertilionidae; genus Murina; species Murina feae. The sequence goes on from PVJC01055833.1 coordinate 8,753, forward strand.
AAATTTTTGTGCGCCGGGCCTCTAGTTATTTTATAAAGTTCCTACAATATTGACATCAAACTACCATATTTTTTCATGTATAAGATGCCCCATGTATAAGATACCCCCCACTTTTCTAACCCAAAATTAATAAATCAGTATTTTAAACATTTTTCTGGTTTTCTTCTTTTTAATTAATTAATTTATTTTTCCCAATTTTTTAATTAATTGCATAAAATATTACAAAGAGTAGTATATATGTCTCCTTTCCCCTCACCCCCTTAGTCTTCCTCCAGCCTTCCCTACCCCCCAGTGTTTTGTGTCCATTTGGTTTTCTTCTTAAGGCCTTCTTTTTTGGCATCTTTAGGAGTGTTTTTCTTGTTTTCTACACTGTCTGATCATACACTCAGTTGGAGGAGGTCCAAATTGTCTCTTTGCAGCTCTTTTTCCATGCTTTTTTTGCATAGCTGATTATATTCAGTTTGAATTTTGCAGAGTAAGACAATCACTTACCAGTATTTATCTTTTTATTTTTTGACAACTTTATGGGCTCCGAATGCTCTGGTCCCTGTTGCATTGCGTACTCTTCACCTCCACCTCCAATTACAGCATTAGATGACATCAGTAACAAAAGGCTTGTGATTGGAGAAAGCCTATTTGACAAGTTATGCATGGCTCCATCCTTGGCTACTTCTCTGTGTAAGACCCACTTGATTTTCATTCTAAGGATTTTATAAAAAAACAGCATCTTATACCTGGAAAAATATGGAAAAGAGCTATCGGGTAAAAAGGAATAAACCAGTCTCACTAATTGATAAGAATGCCAGCATCCTAAATCCAATATTAGCAAACTAATCCAGCCATGGATATATATATATCATATTCTAATTAAGTTCATCCCAAGAATAGAAAAAAATGTTTTTTTCATTTAAAAATAATTACTCAATTATTATATTAACATGTTTTAAAAGGAAAAAATCATTTAAATCAATTTTTAAAAGAATATTTAATAAAATTAAGCATCTATACTAATAAAACGGTAATATGCTAATTAGACTGGACATCTTCCGGATATTTTTCCAAACGTGCTTCTGGACAAAGCCACGGTAGTCACAATATCACTATTTCATCTTTTTAATGCTACTTCATTATATATATACTAGGGGCCCGGTGCACAAAAATTTGTGCACTCGGGGTGGAGGGAGTCCTTCAGCCCGGCCTGTGCCCTCTGACAGTCTGGGACCCCTCAGTGGATGTCCTATGATGGCTCCAGTCTGCCAGGCGCCTTGTGTGTGTATGAGTGTGTGTGTGTGACCACTGGGGACCTGCCCCCAGCCGCATCTGAGGC
>PVJC01055834.1:0-10079 GCA_004026665.1 Murina feae
GGGGGGGCAGTTGGGGGCAGGATGGCCAGCGGGGGGTTAGTTGAGGGCATGCAGACCAGTAGGCAGAGTGGTTAGAAGTGATCAGTTAGGCAGGCAGGTGAGCGGTTAGGAGCCAGTAATCCCTGTGGGATCAGGCCTAAATCACCAGTCAGACATCCCTCTGAGGGATCCCAGATTGGAGAGGGTGCAGGCCATGCTGAGGGACACCCCCAATCCATGCACAAATTTTGTGCACCGGGCCACTAGTTTTTCTATAAAGTTCATTGTGCTTTTAGGGTATTTAAATTTTCATGTTTGAGATCTGTGGAACCCAGGGACCTCTAGCTTAACAAAGTTAAAGGGCTATATGTGGACTTTTCCTAAGTAGAATGGCGATTTAATAGAGAGGGTTTTTTTGTTGTTGTTGTTTTTAACTTTTATTTATTTTTTTAAATTTATTTATTAAGTTATTACATAGGTGTCCTTATCCCTACATTACCCTCCATTCCCCCCACTCATGCCCTCACCGCCCTGTTGTCTGTGTCCATTAGTTAGGCCTATATGCTTGCATATAAGTCCTTTGGTTGGTCTCTCCCCACTACCCTCACCCTCCCCTACCTTCCCTCTGAGGTTTTATGGTCTGATCGATGCTTCTCTGTCTCTGGATCTGTTTTTGTTCATCAGTTTATGTTGTTCATTATATTCCATAAATGAGTGAGATCATGTGATATTTATCTTTCTCTGACTGATTTATTTCACTTAGCTTAATGCTCTCCAGTTCCATCCATGCTATTGCAAATGGTAAGAGTTCCTTCTTTTTTACTGCAGCATAGTATTCCATTGTGTAGATGAACCACAGGTTTTTAATCCATTCATCTACTGATGGGCACTTAGGCTGTTTCCAAATCTTAGCTATGGTGAATGGTGCTGCTATGAACATAAGGATGCATATATCTTTTCTAATTGGTATTTCTAGTTTCTTGGGATTTATTCCTACAAGTGGGATCACTGGATCAAATGGGAGTTCCATTTTTAGTTTTTTGAGGAAACTCCATACTATTCTGCACCAGACTGCATTCCCACCAGCAGAACACAAGGGTTCCTTTTTTCTCCACATCTTCACCAGCACTTTTCGTTTGTTGATTTGATAGCCATTCTGACAGGTGTGAGATGGTACCTCACTGTCATTTTGATTTGCATCTCTCAGATGATTAGTGACTTTGAGCATATAGAGAGGGTTTTTGGTGAGCAGAATCCAAAGAGTAAACTTGATATCTTTTTCAAGTTGAGACAATGCCAACTTGAAAAATTCTCTGACACTGTTCATGCTGCTATTAGGAAGAGAGCAACACCATCCCTTCTTTTTATTTATTTTTTAAATATATTTTTATTGGTTTCAGAGAGGAAGGGAGAGGGAGAAAGAGACAGAAACACCAATAATGAGAGAGAAGCATGGATCAGCTGTCTCTTGCATGCCTGCTACTGGGGATCAAGCCTGCAACCCGGGCATATGCCCTGACTGGGAATCTAACTGTGACCTCCTGGTTCACAGGCCGATGCTCAAGCACTGAGCCACACAAGCCAGGCCCTTCTTTTTTATTGGAAGGACAGAGACCCCTTAGGTGGGTCTGACTGGTCATATAAATTCACAGTCCAGCTCAAGCCGCGGGCTTTCCTGCTCCATGCTTCACTGTAGGCAGACATTATGTTTATACTTTTTATTTCCTTCTTTATCTAAAATATATAATTCTTCAATGTGGGCAGTGATATCTACTGAATGAACTGTTTCAGTTATGAACACCAGCATCAACTCTCTTGTAAGCTTGACCCAAGAATCATATGAACCCTTCGTCTTCATGTCCCACATCCATCACTAAGTTCTATGATTCTACCTTTTCAGGCTTGGGTTATGTTTCTGCTTCTTCCTTTACTGACTCCGCTCCCCTTCCTCCCCAAGCCCCAAATAAATAGGCTCTCATTACTTCTAACTCCTAACTCACCTACCTTCACCTCTCCCAACTCCATCCACCCTGGATGCCTGTCGCCAATTTCACATCTATATGCCACTGAGCCACTTCCTTCAACAAGAACTTGTGACACTATCACATTACCTTCAAACTCCTCCGCCTGGTCTTAATGATTCTCTACTCTGTCTTCCCTGCAGTTGCCCAACTTGCTTTCATCCATCTCTCCAGCAAAAATGCACACATCACTCAGTCAGCCTCTCTAACACATCCCATATGAGCTGTCTACATCCCTTCCTTGGGCCTTTGTTCCCACACCAAGAACAACCCCTCAGTTTGCCCCACCCCTCATCTCTCCACCACCATTTAAGATACAATTTTTCTTTCTCCTATGAAACTTTTCCTGACCACTCTAATCACCAGCTCTCTCCCATCCTCCTCAATGCCCACTCAACCTAGAGTTGCCCCCACCATCATTGCAAATTCTTAGTTGTATACTGTCATGTATTGCTCTATAATTGCTTCTTGTGGATTGGTATTGCACCTTCAACTAGATTTTCATAATGATATTTTTAGATTTACAGAGAGTTTAAAAAATAGCACCCAGTTCCTTTGTGCCCTTCACCCAGCTTCCCCTTATGTTAACATCTTACATAACCAAAGAACAATGATCAGAACTAAAAAATTAACCTTGTTCAATACTACCAATGGAACTATAGAATTCATTAGGATTTCACCAAGTTTTCCACTAATGTCCTTTTTCTGCTTCAGGATTCAATATAGGATTTCATGCTGCATGTGGATGTCCTGACTCTTTAGTGTCCTCCACACTGTGGCAGGTTCTTAGTTCTGCCTTACCTTTAAAGACCTTGATGCTTTCGAAGAGTACTGGTCAGCTGCTTTCTAGAATGTCCTTCATCTGGAGGTAGCTGATATTTTCTTGTGATGAGAGTGAGATTATACATCGTTGGGAAGGATATCACTCAGGTGGTGTGCTCTTCCCAGTGCTTCCCATGAAGGGGTACATGTCAGTATGTATTGTTGATGATGCTAACCTTGAACACTTGGTTAAGGTGGTATCTGCCAGGATTCTCCAGTTAGAATTATATTTTTCTCTTCATAACTACAAAAAACTTTTGGAGGGAGATATTTTGAAACTCTACAAATATCCTCTTCCTGCTTAAGATTTTGCCCACTAATTTTAGCATCCATCAGTGGAAATTTCCTGTGGCAATTATTACTATGGGTGCTAATGATGCTTTTCTATTTCTCTCAGGTTTATTTTTTAATTAAAATTCCTCTGTAGGAAAGTTGTATTTTTTGCCTCATTTATTTATTCAGTTGTTTATTTATATATTGTGGACTCAATGATATTATTCTCTTTTATTCTTTATTACAATCCAATATTTATTTCATTATTCAAGTTGGTCTAACCCTTAGTTAGATTTTATAACACTTCAGAGCAGATATGACCATGCATTAAACTTCTTAAACATTGTCCCTCGCGGCAAAGACAATGATAGGTACACAGTAGGTATCTTATTGATTTATTCATTGATTCATTCAACAAATTCTATGTTAAGGGAGTTGTCTTAGGTGCTACAGTTACATTTTTACTAAATATTGTTGGTAAAACATTTAGTGATTTTTTTTTAAATCGTGTTTGTTTTTTTCAAGTGGTTTACAGCCTAGTTAATAGAGACTCATATTTGTTTGCAAGTCCCTAATAAAAGCATTTAGACTATAGTGATGGCTTAAACGTGCAAATAGTAAACTCTACCTGGAGAAAAGGGGAATACATAAGGTGACAAGTAGGCAGGAAAGACCTTCTGAAGAAGAGAGTATGCTATGTCCCCTTTTACTACACTGCTCACACTATAAAAATAAGTAGGCATATACAAGATCTAGGGACAAAACCCATCACACAGTTAGCATATACAAACTGCCTCTGCATCTTCTAATCTAATTCCTAAAATCAAACCCCATGGGCATACTTTCAGGAAAATTTAATGTAATAAACATAGACTTTTATGCAGAGTGGGGCAAAGTAGGTTTATAGTTGTGAGTAAGGGGGACAATTTTTTATATTCTAATTTATTAAATATGGTATTATTTTCCATACAACCAACTGAAAACTTACTTCTGCCCCATCCTGTGTATGACTGCTTTACTAAGAAAACTGCAAACGGCTAAAATAAAAATGTCTGAGAAGCCACTTGTCTAACTCTAGTTTTCACAAACAATTTCATAGTTTTCATTCCTTCAAAGGGAATAATGAAGAGCAAACAAGAAGCACCATCCATCAAAGAGAGACTCTCTAAGTTTCTTTATTTAACTCAGTTTTCTTGGACTGCCCCTAACACTCTGAACAAAGCTGGTCTTTTCTCCGTGTGATAGTTGAGCCTTGCAAATGTCCTCAGGAATAATAAACAAACAATCAGGGCACATTTTCTCCCACAAATTACACTCCACAACATTTTTCGCCCAAATCATTTGAATTCCAAACAAGCGCAGACATATCTAAACTACACTGCCGTATTGTAAGAGCTGCTGACAATAGAGAATTTGTATTTTTAGACACTTATTGACACTTAAATCTGTTCCTATTTAACTCCTACTATTGTTCTAAACCATGAATAAGCAAACACACACAAAGTTAGATCATGCACTTTAATTACCTTAGTAAATGCTGCCCAAAGGAATTTTATTGTCACTGTCTCATATCACCCTTTTCAGTTAATGCCAACGTGTTTTTCCATGTGGGGATGTATACAACAGACACACATATGCATTGTGTCTGTGGATATCAGCACAAATGTACACACAGTCATGGACGCACACCCAAAGACACTTGCACTCATCCCACGTTAGTACCCATTAACTGAATGCCCGAGTTCTTTCAGCATCTGCTTCCTCTATTCCCTGGAATCTCCTATTAGCTGATTATTTCTCTGTTGGAAAATCCTTTTCTTTTTTGTAAAACCTGTTGCACACATAGCTCAGTATTTTAAAAGTTTGTCCACTAATCCTCCCACAGTCTTATTCTAATATTTATCACAATGGTTATTCCTACTCCAGAAAAATCTAACGATTATACATTTTCATTCAACTGCATTTGTCTACTTGGTCCATTTTTAAAATTTTCCTTCCTGTTCACTTTTATTTACCAAGTTCCTGGAATTAAACAGAAGAGTTTTCTGGTCTGCCAACTCACCCTTCCCAAACCATTCAAAAGGTGCCTTAACATAATTTCTCAGCATAGCACATTCTGATGTCATAAATACTGAACACAATATTATCATAAGCAGGGGGCAAAAGGAGGAGGTGGCTCTAAAAAGACAGATCTATGTCAGTGCCTGCACAGCCTGATAATTAGACCACCGGGAAAAGACAAAAAAACCCACAAAATAATAAAATGGGATATTAATGGGTCACCAATGGGGCTTTTGGAGCTGAAGTCCACATCGCCTAAACAGCAGAGGTAATCAGAGATAATCCTCCCTTCTTGTTGCCCAACCCCACGTTCCCTGCTGTTTTAATTAGATTATTTTGGAGTCTGCTATTTCTGTTTTACTCCATTCCCCAAACTGTCATAGAAGTACTGCAGCTTGACTATCACACAGCTGCCAAATTTCACTCCAGAGATGGCAGTATTTCAGTGACAAGCAAAGGATGCTCCCTCTGTGACATCTGAACACCACTTAAGGAGTTAAGCATCTGGAATGGGGTTGCCTTTGTGTAGGAGAGTTTTATTTTGTTTTATCATCACCACTGGAGGAGCAAGTCCACCTGAGCATATGGGAGGACACAAACCAAGAAGACTTTACCCACTCAAATGCACAGAGAGAGTATAAACAGTGACTGGGCTTTCATAGGTTCTTTTCTACAGGGATTTCAAAGGCGTAAAACTCAAGGATGTCAGATGATGATCATGTTATAAGTAAAAGAAGTCCCAGAGAGTAACCCACTCATATTATAGATTCAAAACTTGGAGCACAGAGTGAGTACTTGTTCAAAGCACTCCTGATCCCCAAACCATTTCTCTTGAACTTGGGTTCAGCCACAGACCACTCAGAGGATCACATCTCTGTTAAGGGATCAAACACAGCCTCACAGCCCAAGCTACTGGGTTTCTTGTTTTATTTGGTTATATTATTTTGCTTTATCTACTAGAAAAAAAAGAGTCCCAAATAAGATGAATCCAAAAAGACCCACATCAAGACACATCATAATTATGATGGCAAATATTCAGGACAAACAGAATCGTATAGGCTGCAAAAGAGAGACAGAAACTTATGTACAAGAGCTCTCACATTAGATTACCAAATGATTTCTCAACAGAAACACATCAGGCCAGAAAGGAATGGAAGGAAATTTACAAAGTGATGCAAAGCAAGGGACTGAATCCAAGAATAAAAGGCTAAGGGAGTTTATCACTACCAAGCCAGCAATATAAGAAATGCTAAAGGGACTGGTGTAAAAAGAAGAAATAAAAAGGGAAGAAGGAACACAGGCACACAAAAATAAAAATGGCTACTAACAAGTACCTATCAATAACTTTACACATAAGTGGCCTAAATGCTCCAATCAAAAGATGTCGAGTGGCTGAATGGATAAAAAAACATGACCCATATGTATATTGTCTACAAGGGACTCACCTCAGAACAAGGGACTCACACAGACTGAAAGTGAAGGGATGGAAAAATACCTTCCAGGCAAATGGAAATGAAAAAAAAATCGGGTGTAGCAATACTTATATCTGACAAAATAGACCTCAAAGTGAAAGCTATAACAAGAGATAAGGCAGGCCACTTCATAATACTAAAGGAATTGATACAACAAGAGAATATAACCCTGGTAAACATATATGCACCCAAAGCAGGAGCATCCAAATAAATAAATAAATGACTCCTGGAAGATAAAAGGGAGAGATCAACAACAATACAATCGTTGTATGGGAACTTCAATAACCACTGACATCACTGGATAAATTCTCTAGACAAAATAATCAGCAAAGAAACAGCAATCCTAAATGACTCACTAGATCAGATGGACTTAATTGACATCTTTAGAACATTTCACACAAAGCCATGGAATATACATTCTTCTGAAGTGCACATGGGACATTTTCAAAGATAGACTACATATTGGGTCACAGGCAAAGTTTTTCCAAATTCAAGCAGACTGAAATTATATCAAGCATCTTCTCAGATCACAATGGCGTAATATTAGAAATAAACTACAATAAAAACAATCAAAAAATTCAAGCACTTGGAAGCTGAATACCATGCTATTAAACAATGACTGGGTTACCAAAGAGATCAAAGAAGAAATTAAAAAACATCATGGAAACAAATGACAATGAAAACACAACAACAATCCAAAATCTATGAGACACAGTGAAAGCAGTTCTGAGAGGGAAGTTTATAGCTCTACAGGTCTACCTCAAAAAACAAGAAAAAATGGTAGTAAACTGTCTAACTCTTAGAATTAGAAAGAGAGCAACAAGAAAATCCCAGAGTGAGCAGAAGGAAGGAGATAATAAAGATCAGAGCAAAAATAAATGACATAGAGACCCCCCCCCAAAAAAAATAATAATACAAAAATCAATACAAAAGATACAAAGAACCAAGAGCTGGTTCTTTGAAAGGATAAACAAGATTGATGAACCTCTAGCCAGCCTCACCAAGAAGCAAAGAGAGAGGACCCAAATAAACAAAATCAGAAATGAAAGAGGCAAAATAACAACAGGCTCCACAGAAATACAAAAGATTATTAAAAAATACTATGAACAACTCTATTCCAACAAACTAGACAACCTAGAGGAAATGGACATGTTCCTAGAAAAATATATCCTTCCAAAACTCAACCAGGAAGACTTTAAAAATCTCAATAGGCTGATAACTATGGAGGAAATTGAAGCAGTCATCAAAATACTTCCAGCAAACAAAAAGCCAAGAGCCAGACGGCTTCACAGGGGATTTTCACCAAACATTCAAAGAAGAACTAAAACCTATCCTCCTCAGACTATTCCAAAAAATTCAAGAGGAAGGAAAACTTCCAAACTCATTCTATGAAGCCAGCAGCACCCTAATACCAAAACCAGATAAAGACAACCCAATGAAAGAGAATTACAGGCCAATATCTCTCATGAACATAGATGCCAAAATCCTCAACAAAATTCTAAAAAAATCGGATCCAGCATTACATTAGAAAGATCATACACCATGATCAAGTAGGATTTACTGCGGGGATGCAAGGATGCTACAAAATCCACAAATCAATAAACATGATACATCACATAAACAAATTGAGAGATAAAAATCACATAGTCATATCAATCAATGCAGAAAATGCATTTGACAAAATCCAACACCCTTTCTTGATAAAAACCTTCAGCAAAATGAGAATAGAGGGATCAAACCTCAACATAATAAAAGCCTTATATGACAAACCTAAAGCCAACATCATACTCAATGGGCAAAAACTAAAACCATTTCACCTAAGAACAGGAATAAGACAGGGATGACCAATTTCACCACTCTGTTACGCATAGTACTGGAAGTGCTAACCATAGCAATTAGACAAGAAGAAGAAATAAAAGGTATCTGAATTGGAAAAGAAGATGCAAAACTGTCATTATTCACAGATGACATGAAACTGTTCATAGAAAACCCTAAAGACTCCATCACAAAATTATTAGACTTAATAAATGAATTCAGCAATGTAGCAGGATACAAAATTAATGCCAAGAAATCTATGGCATTTTTATACATCAACAGAGAACATACAGAAAAAGAAATTTAAAAAAAAATCCCATTTACCATAACACCAAAAACAATAAGGAAAAATTTAACTAAAGAGGTAAAAGACCTGTCTGTACTCGGAAAACTACAGGACACTGAAAAAAGAGATAGAGAAAGACAAACAGATGGAAGAACATACATATTCATGGACTGGGAGAATCAACATCATTACAATGTCCATACTACCCAAAGCAATCTATAAATTTAATGCACTCCCCATTAAAATGCCAATGGCATATTTCACAGACCTAGAATGAACTCTCCAAAAATTCATCTGGAATAAGAAAAAAAACCAAATAGCTGCAACAATCCTGAGAAAGAAGAACAAAATAGGAGGGATCTCAATACCAGATATTATTTAGATATTAAACTGTATTACAAAGCCTCTGTTCTCAAAACTGCCTGGTACTGACACAAGAACAGACATATAGACCAATGGAATAGAACAGAGAATCCAGAAATTGACCCAAACCACTATGTTCAATTAATATTTGCAAAGGAGGCAAGACCATACAATGGAGTCAGGACAGTCTCTTCAATAAATGGTGTGGGGAAAATGGGACAGATACATGAAAAAAATGAAACTAGACCACCAACTCACACCATACACAAAAATAAACTCAAAATGGATAAAGGTTCTAAACATAAGATGGGAAACCATAAAAATATTAGAGGAATCCACAGGCAGCAAAATCTCAGACATATGCCGAAGCAATATCTTCACCAATACAGCTCCTAGGGAAATGGAAACTAAAGAGAAAATAAACAAATGGGACTACATCAAAATAAAAAGCTTCTATACAACAAAAGAAACCACCAACAAAACAGCAAGAAAGCCCACTGCATGGGAGAACATATTTGCCAATGTTAGCACTGATAAGGGTTTAATCTCCATCATTTACAGGGAAATCATGCAACTTAACAAAAGCAAGATAACCCAATCAAAAAATGGGCAAGGGACCTAAATAGATACTTTTCAAAAGAGGACATTCAGAAAGCCAAGAGACATGAGAAAACATGCTCAAAGTCACTAATCATCTGAGAGATGCAAATCAAAATGATAAAGCGATACCATCTCATACCTGTCAGAATGGCTATCATCAACAAATCAACAAATGAAATGTTATCACTGATATCTAAACTAATAAAAGCGAAATATTAAAATTAACCGTTTCTCCGAGACAGGGTAAGCCACGCCCACCAGCCAATCAGAGCGGCTGTATGCAAATTAGCCCAGCCAACATGGCGGCCGCCACTCACGGACCTGAGTAAACAGCCCTTTCCATTGCGGCAGGAGCGAAAGTGAAGCTGAGCCCTTCAGCTCAGCTCC
>PVJC01055835.1:0-10087 GCA_004026665.1 Murina feae
TGGAGGTGGAGGTGGTGATGGAGGTGGAGGTGGAGGTGGAGGTGGTGATGGAGGTGGAGGTGGTGGAGGCAGAGGCGGTAGTGGCTGCAGGTGCCCTGGGCTCACTGTGGCTCCACAGGGGGTGGATGCATTGCCACAGCCCCGAGGTTCAAAATGGCTCCTGTGACTCACGGAAGCCTGGAGAGAGAGCTTAGACAATATCACAGGGAAAGGGAGCCCCAGGAGGGAGGTCCCTCTCACCCTCCTTCCCCTCCCCCTCAGCTGTCTGGGAGCAGAGCTGGGAGGGGGCCGGCAGGTGGGCCTGGGGGTCAGTGGGAGGCCCCTTCCTTCGGAGCTGCAGTGTCCGCGGTGGCGGCAGAACCAGGGCATGTCTCCCTTTTAGGGCGGCTGCTGGTGACTCAGCCGTCCCTGTCCTAACGGTCCTGTTCTGGAGAACAGAAACCTAATTAGTGTGGCTTTTTCACGACATCTCAGGAGCCCAAATCAGTGCCAGCATGAAAACACCACAAATAAGAGACCCACCCTTCGTCGCTGTCTGTGGGACACGGGGTCCTCCCAGGACGCTGGAGCACATGACAGACATCACGGCAGGGGCAGCACACTCGGGCGGGAAAGGGCCGCAGAGTCCATCTTCAGGCCTCACGGGCCAGTGGTCTCTGTCACAGTTTGTCAACTCCACTGTGTGAGAGCAGCAGAGACAATATGTGAACGAAAGGGTGTGGCTGTGTATTAATAAAACTTTATTTATAAAAACAGGTGGGGGGCCGGATTTGGCCACTGGGCCATAGTTTGCAGACCTCTGGTCTATGACATTGAAAAAACAGGGACATGGAAAGACAGAAATGATGCCCACAGCACTGCCTTTGAGGGGTCATTGTGTGTCAGGAAGGGGACCCCATGCTGCCTGCTGGCCAAGCCCCTGGCCTCACTGCCCCGCGGGGGGAGGGGAGGAGGGGAGAAGGCGCAGAGGCCCTGTGAGCTCCGATCCTCACTAACCCGCTTTCCTTTTCCCCCGTAAATCTGATTTACCGTCGACCGCGGGCCTGATGAATCTGTTCCAGGGTGAACCCTGAGCCGTCCTCCTGCCACTCTGCACTGCCTCCGCCGGGACAGCTGGCCGCGACGAGGCTGCTACCTCGGGTGCGGACTATCTGGGTATCTGTTTTGCCTCATTTATTTTTGATTGGAGTTGCTCACACAGACTGTATGCTCTCGTTCTCACGCCTGTGATGCAGTGCAATAAGCGTAGCATTTTAAAGCCTGCGTGTGCCGCCTCGTGAGCGGGGCAGACAAGCCGCCTGCCCTCTGCCCAGCCCTCGGCCTCCGCTGGGAACACGGCTCAGAGACGCCGCGCCCGAGTCCCCTGCACTCAGTGGTCGTCCAGGCCTGCGGAAAAGGTGGGGTTTGAATGGTCGGAGGCCCGGGGACACGGAGAGTCCCCCTGGTGCTGTGGGCAGAGGAGGTGCGAGGGGGCCACCTGAGCACCAGCCGGGCACCATCACCGGGAGGCTGAGCGCATCCTCGAGAGGCACTGGGATGAGGGTTTTGAGCGCTCATTCACGAAGCCCTCGCCCAGCCCTCGGGTGGCACTGCTTGCTGGCAGTCACTGGAGGCAGCAGAGGAGCCGAGGTCCAGAGTGGCTCAGCGGCTGCCAGCTTTGCAGAACTCTGGTCTATGACTTTGAAAATGAAATCAAGACAGAAGTGATGGTCCTGGGAGTCCCACCTCTGAACCACAGCCTGTGCTGCCCCCACAGAGAGGAGCCACAGAGCACCCCCTCCCCCCGCCCCGAGGGGGAGCTCATCGCTGCTTTCCTAGATCTGGGGGAGGGGGTGTCTCGGCAGGAGCCCACTTGAGGGCCCAGCCAACCCAGGAGCCAAGCCCCGGGTTCGATGAGGTGTCTTTCCGTGGCCTTTCTCGGCGTTTGGGAAATTTGCATAACACGTCACTGGAGAAGTGTCTCCCAGGGAAAACACAGGGAGGGTTTCAACCTCGAAGGCCTGCATTTGCACGAAGGCTCTGGGAGGCCTCCCACACGTGACGTGACGTGACGTGACGTGACGCCACTCAGGTGTGGACCATCGACGGGGGCAGTGCTGAGCGCGCACCAGGAAACCCTGCCGGCCGTGGCACCTGCCTCCCTCCTCGCGCGCCCTCCGCAGTGAGGTTTGGAACGGGGATGGGCCAGAGGCTGCAGGTCCCGCAGCCGCCCAGACGGTCTGCCTTCTGGTGTCAGTGATTAGGGGGGATGAGCGTGCCCAATCTGGGAGAGCAGGCTATGATCCCCTGGGATGAAAACTCAGACCCCAGGGCCGGCTGGGAAGTCGTTAAACCGCCCGACGTCCGCCCAGCGGAAGACAAGCAAAATCCCAGGGGCCAGGAGCGTCGCAGAGCACTTCGCAGGGGACAGAGAGGTAAAGGCCAGGACGCGCCCAGGAGCCGAGTGGGCAGTGAGGGCAGCGAGGCGCGTGGCCCAGAAGGCTGTGTGCGAAGCAGATGGGGTGGTGGGCGCCCGGGGCTCTGCCTCTGCAGGAATGAGGTGGCCTCCTGCTCTGCACAGGGACGATGGAGGGGGTCGTCGCAGGCAGGGCTCGGCCAGCCTCTCCAACGGAGGACCAGAGCGGAAATGTGTTGCAGGGTGGACAGTACGTCACGGACTGAACGTGTGTGGCCCCCAGGGTCTGTGTGTTGAAGCCCCGATCCTGATGGGACGGCGTTAGGAAGTGTGGCCTTTGAGTGGTGCTGAGCTTTAGGTACGTCCTGATGGGGGTGGGGAGCAGGGAGGTGTCCCACGATGGATCGTGTGCTTATAAGACAGGGAGAGACCGGGAAGCCAGAGCTCACCGCCCGCCTGCGAGGACAGCAAGGCAGTGGCCGGCCGTGTGCAGACAGGAAGCAGCGTCCCCGAGCCCGCCGGCCGCCGGCACCTTGACCTAGGACTCCGGCCTCCAGGCCTGGGAGGGACGTGTCTGCTGCTGATGCCCCCACGCCGGCATTTCTTACTGGCAGCACGAGCTGACCACGTGGCAGCCTGCAGCGTGGTCTGTGGACGCTGAGACTTGAAGTCTCCTCTCCTCCGTGTGCCGTGCCCTCTCACGGTTTTCTCTTTCTTCCGGCCACTTCACGTGCAAGCACAGTGTGCAGAGGGCCACAGCGACCGGACAGGTTCAAGCCTCGGTCTAATGAGAGGGCCCGGTCCCCTCGTGGCAAAGCCACGTGCACGTCCCAGGTTGGAGGGCAAGGCCCTCCCAGCACAGTTACGGCCAAAGGCCACAGCTGAGCTGGACCTTACGGCCCGAGCCTGTGGCCCCACGTGGCTGAGTGATGGGGGCTGTGGAGGGGCAGCAAGGAAACAAAGCTTGATGGAGCTCAGGTGCCGGTAGCTGAGCGGGTCCGACACCCGGAGAGCATTGCAAGCCCTGACCACGCCCTCGCTGTGCCTCCTGGGATCTGTCGTCCAGTACAGACTCGGCTGCAGGCCGTGGCGCTGTCTCCCCATCCGAGAGCAGCGTCCCACCCGGCCCCAGCTTTATCCTCTGTCTGTCTTCTCCATCCTTCACCCCCGCCCCTCAGGCTCACCCCTGGCCGTGCTGAGCCGGCACACACGGCCCACGGCCGGCCGCAGCAGAGCCCGGCTCGTCCCAGGGCACCAGGGAGGCCACCGCCAACCACGATGGAGGAACTGTCCTTGGTCTGGGCGCCTCCTTTGTTTTCTGAAGAATTTCAGCAAACCGAGGGCCCTGTGTAGGCAGCCTGGGTGTGGCCCTGAACACGCCCAGCGCTGGAGTCAGGCCCCCGAGCCTCAAATTTTCCCTCCCCTACACTTACTAGCTGGCTGACCTCGGCCTCAGTGTCCCCGTCTGCACGATGGGTACAGTCATGGCCGCCTGTGGGGTTTTGTAAGGATCCGTGGGACAGCCACGTGAAGCGTGACGTATGACAGTGGCCCAAATGCCATCGCTAATTAAGTCAAATCTTGTGTGGAAGCTTTGAAAGAAGCGATGTTATTTACTCCCAATGGGGTGGGTGGGCCCTGCGCAGCTCAGGGCACAGCTTTGGGGTCAGCCAGTCCCTGGTCCGGATCCCAGCCTGACCTCTCTGAGCCTCATGTCGCCCTCTGTCGGGTGGGGAGCAGCCGTGCCGCCTCCAGGCTGTGGAGCCGGCTCTGGCACAAGCAGGCACCGGGGATCGGGAGCTTTAATCACCAGGTCTGTCCCCCCTCCCAGAAGCAGGGGCCCCAGCCTGCCAGGGAGGTCGGCCTCCTGCCCTCAAGGCTGCTGGGAGGCTGGCTGGAGGCCACACCCCGCTCCCTGGGGCCCCTGCATGCTAGGCGTCCTCCGCACTGTGGCACCTCCTGCCACCCACTTCCTGGTTGGTCCCGTGGCTGTCGTCTTCCACCAAAATGGGCTTGTGTCTGGCCGTTCTGACCCAGGAGCAGGTACCGGGGGTGTTTCGAGGACCCCGTTTCCCAAGATGGGTTTGTGTTTGTGCTGAGCGGGCCTTGTGTGCTCCCCTACCAACTGGGTTAGTCAGGCCAAGCGGCCCCCTAGACTCCACCCGCCCCCTGAGGCCGGGCTGCCGCTGGGTGGCAGCTGCCCCTGTGACTGCCCTGCAGGATGGGCAGAGCCTGCGTGGCCCCGTCAGCAGAGCCGCTGCAGCTCTCCCCCTGTGAGGGCCTCAGCAGGCCCCCCCCCAGCCGTGCCCCAGTGACTGCCCAGCAGCCAGCAGGGGGTGTCCGACTGGGACACAGTCCTGCCCCCGGAGCCGCTGGCTTCTGCTTTCATCCCTGGGCAGCGAGGTGCCTGGAGATCAAGAGCGCTGCAGGCCACCTCTGTTGACACCGCGAGGCGTGAGGCGGTGCCAGCTGCCCGCAGCCCCTGCCAGCTCCCAGAGAGGCTCCTGCACAGCTGCTGTGGCCTGGGAACCCCTGGCCTGAGATTCACAGGCCAGGAAGTGGGGTCCCTGCCTTAAAAACAAGACAAATGCGTCCGCCCTCTTCAAGGGGGCAGGCAGCTGGAGGACCCCAGCCTTCCCCACCCTGCAGGTCTGTGCGGAAGCCCCAGCACCACAGCATGGCCGCCCCATCATCTCCATTCGGGGGAGGAGGGCAGCGCTGGGCAGGCAGCTCCCTGGTGCCCAAGGGGCTTCCTCCTGCTCTTCACCCCTGGCCTGGCGGGATGTGGGGCAGGGTGTGGTCTCGATGGCCAGGTGGAGGCCGGAGCTGTGACTGTCTTCTGAGTGAATGGCTGCAGCGGGGCCTGGGCCTGGTCACAGGGATGTGGGCTGTTTCCTGAGTTGGTAAAACACTAAGGTTCCCTCTGCAGGCACCAGGTGGGGCCCTGTGCGGCACCCTTGCACCCCATCAGGAGGCACGGCAGGCACTGAGGGCCCCCCCCCCCCGTGGTCAGAGCCTCGGTTTCCTCCCAGAGCCTCAGCGGTGCTGACTCACCAACCCAACCAGGCTTCTGTCCAGAGGCGGCTGCGGGTGCCTGGTTTGGTGGTGATGGGGGGCGGGGGAGGGGGCTGTGTAAGGGGATTTCCCGTCGATTTGGGACAGTTGCGATTTCTTGGCCGTGACCTTAACTCTGACCTTAGTTAGAGGTGAACGGGGCCTCCCCTCGCACCCACCTGGACGGGGCTCTGTGCGGGGTCGACGTGTGTGATCAGGGACAGGCCTTGGAATGTCGCTCGGGGGAGAGTGACGTGTTTAGCCTGTGGTTAAGCTCCTGACGGGTCTCTGTGGTCCGGATGCCCCTGGTCTTGTCTGGCCACGTGCGGTCCATGCTGGGCAGTGGTAGGTTGGTGGGTCAGTGCGCCACTCGGCTCTCCGGCTCAGGCCCAGAGCCTTGGAGGAGAGACAGGCCCCTCGTGGCAAAGAGCAGGCACTGGGCTGTGACCCTGCGCCCTGCTGTCCCCCCGCCACCCGAATCTCAGCAGGCCTCATGGTGCTCCTTAGGAGCGGGTGTTGGTCTCCACACCCCTCCTGCACCTGGCCCCTCACCTGCTCCCCGGTGGCCCCACAGGCCAGACCAGTGGCCACGTGCACCTTGGCCAGACGCTCGGTCCTTGCCCCAGACGTGCTCAGAGGAGAGGAGGGGGCCCTGGAGGCAGGTGCCTGGCTCCTGGGGGAGAGAGGGGGGCGGCTAGGGGTGTTATGCAAGCGTCCTTCCGGATCTGTGCGGTTTCGAGCAGTTACACCTCTTCCTGTCTCTCCGAGGCCCACAGTCACCACGGTGGCTGCTGCTCTATGTGGCCGGCAAGACGGCAGCCTTGTGCTGGGAACAACCCCAGCCGAGCTTCAGGGCTGTGGCCGGAAGGCTCTCCAGGGCTCGAGAAGCAGGAGCCGGAGTCCCAGCCCCGAGGCTGCCAGGAAGATGAGTGATGTTCAGCTGTCTGTCCGTCACACCTGGCCAGCAGGAGCCTTGCTCTCCATCTCTCCTCAGTCACGTCCACTGAGCATCTGCAGTGTGGCTGGCGCCCTGGGGCCCTGGGATTCATCTGTGAGCAAGAGACAAAGCCCTGGCCAGGTGGAGACGACATATGGGGAGGGAGTAACTGTGGGGGATGTCCTTCATGGTGTCTTGGCGGCGCCCTCCAAGGTAGCCGAGTCCTCACACCCTCCCTCAGGAGAGTTGGTTTTTGCAACCAGAGGACAAACTTCTTCATGAAAGACGTCGTGGTGTGAGAGGCCCAGGCCTCAGGCCCACAGCCATGCAAGTGAGACACGTAAGAAGAGGAGCCCCTGGCCCCAGGCCAGCCTTCGGATCAGACTGCAGCCCCAGCCGCCAGCAGCCTGACTCAAACTCAGGACAGAACCCGAGCCAGAACCCCCAGCCCCATCCATCCTGATTCCTGACCCTCCAAAATCGGTAAGAAAGGCTTGTTTTAAGCTGCAAACCCTCATCCCGTGCAACGGGTAACTCCTACGTTATCACTCTTCCGACCTCGGCTATCGAAGGACAAGCTTTCTGGAACCTGTGAGCTTCCAGAAGGATCCCACCTTTGGGTGCAGCCACAGAGGCTCTAAGAAACGCAGAGTTCCTTCGTGACATCGAGTCCTCCTGTGTGTGTCAGTCACATCCATGGGACTAGCCTTTTTCTGGGAGAGACAAGTAGCCTTCTGCGAGCAGAGAGTAGAGGCAGCAAAGGAAATGCCGATGGCGTCGCAAGCCTGAGGATCTGAACAGTGGTGTTCTGGAGGGACGGTAGCCGCCTGGGAGCAGCACCAATCCCCAGGAGGGAGCCATGAGCGGCGACTTGGCGAGAAGCACCTCCAGGCCGTGGGCCTCACCTTCCCTGCACCGGGGCCGGCACAGGCCCATCCCAGCGCCCTGGCCCTCCTTACGCCCACACGCACATGCACCTACGGCACGTGGGTCCTCTCAAACCCCGTTGTCACTTCACCGAGGAAGGAACTGACACCTGGGAGGATTGCCCAAGGCCACCCCCAACAACATCCGTTGGAACGCAGACCCGGGACCAGATCTGAGCCCCGACGGGGCCTCGCCACCCTCCTGACAGCTGAGTGGGTCTCCTCGGGTCACCCAAAGGATGCAGCTGGGCGAACTCGGCAGGGTTTCGGCTTGGAGGTGGTGACCGCTCCAGCCCTCAGTGAGGCTGACTCCCTTCCCCATCAGGTCCCGCTCAGTGAGGCTGCGGCCACCACCACCGCCCCCCCCCCACCCGGCCCCGGTCTCTCGGGCCCCAGCACCTACGGTGCAGAGAACGTGGGCTGCTTTCCCGTTGTGGGAAGTGCTCTGGCCACGCTCCGGAGCTGAGCTGTCGTTTACCGTGACGAGGGTGATCCTGAGTGTCAAGCCGGGAGGGCTCAGGCCGAAGCTCTGCCACTGTGAGCATCGTTTCCATGCGTCTGCGCGTCGGGCGGCTCCACATCCCAGGCTCAACTGGGTGGCACCTGCAGTCTTTGGACCAATGGGTTTCTGATGGCAGAGGCTCCAGGGCGAGTATCCAATGACTGAGGCTGGAGCTGGTGCAGTGTCAGTGTGTGTGTGTGGGTGTGTGTGTGAGCATGTGTGTGTATGTGTGAGCGTGTGTGTATGTGTGTGTGAGCGTGAATAGGATGAAGAATACAGGGAGTTGTTGCTGTTGTGATTTTTTTAAAACTCCTTTGATGTGTGAACATTTTGCAAAACGGTCAGTTGGGGAACAGACAGACGGAGCCTCCTGCCCTCCTGGCCCCGTCGTCGCCGTTGGCTCACCCGGTAAAAGCTGAGCACTAAGCTCACTCAGCGGCTCTCCTCTCGGGCTCGGGCTTCTCTTTGCTCGTGAGGGAGTATGGGTGCCCTTGTGAGCGCCCCTGCCTCAGTGTCTCCCAGCACAAGTCGGGTATTTGCTCAGGGTCCACACAGGCCAGGGCCTAGTGCAGGAGACAGGTACCCAGACTTGGACCCCAAGCCAGCTGTCCCTCCTGGGCCCAGTGTGCGCTCAAATGGCTTATAAAGCTTCCCCTCCCCCTCCCCACGCAGCTCCCCCCCTGCTCTGCCTGCCTCCCTCCAAGGTGCCTGTATCCCACTAGGACATCTGCTCCCCAGGATTGGCTGCTGGGAGGACGCAGTTGCTCCTGATTGGATGGTGGCAGCTGCAGGGCCAGGAGGTGGGCTCCAGGCAGCAGCTGGCCCCTGGCTCAGGGAGTCCAGCAGACTGGGTAGGCGGAGGCGTGGAAGAGATGACCTCCCCAGGATGCCCTCCTAGTTGCCACAGGTGGTGCTGGTTGTGCCTGCACCTGTAGCTGCCTGAGCACCCCCCCCCCTGGACAGAGTGAGCACTGCACCCTCCAGAGAACACTGCCCTTGTTCCTCACGAGGGCAGCACCCCGATCCTCCACCACTGAGGGTGCTCAAGGCTAGCACACCGCCCAGCCAGCCACTCCCCTGTGCTTTCCCTGGGTGAGCCTTCAGCAGGCTGAGCTCCAGTCACTCAGTCGTTCATTCACTCAACAAGTATTTGAGTGTCTCCTTGTGCCAGGCACAGCTGTGGGCACAAAACAAAGCTGGCAACTTCGTGGGAGGGAGACATCATAAATGAGATGGTGGGTGCCATACGCGGCATGCTGGGGCGGGGGGATGATGCCGGGAAGGGACTGGGGGTGTGGGGGAGTCAGGATTTGCTGTCTAAGGTAAGGTGTTCAGGAAAGACTCCATGAGAAGGCAGCCTTTGTGAAAGAGGCAATGGGTGGGGGTGGGGGCCTTCAGAGGGATTTCGCGGGTCAGGGAGCTCAGGTAGAAGGAAGACCAGGTGCAAAAGCCATGGGGCTGGAGTGTCTGCCAGTTTGTGGGGCCTCAGGAGCCAGTGTGCAGGGGTGAGGTGAGCACGGGGAACAATGGGGTGGGGGAGGGCCGGGTGGGGGTCCCAGGCCGGTGCTGAGAGTTGAGCGTTCGTTCTGAATAAAGTGAGGAACCACCGGGAGGTTTTGCGCTAAGTACTGGCATCTTATGACTGAGGCCTAGGAGTTCTTCGGCTCCTGTGAAGTAGGCCATGGGGGGAAGGGGGGGAGCCAGGAGCCCCTCAGGAAGCTGTTGTGGGGATGAGAGGGAAGGTGGTGGCTGGGACCGGGGAGAGCTAGTGGGGATCCCTGCAAGAGGCGGGGGACCTGGGTGCTCCTGGGGGGGTGGGTGATGGGTCCTTGCTGAGCGGGATGACGGAGGAAGGGCAGGGCCAGGTGCCATTGGGGGCTCAGCACACTCGGTTGCTGCCCAGACGTTACCCACAAATTTGACTCGTGGTGTCTGTGGGCCAGGAGGTGGGGCACGGCTCCCGGGTCCCCCTCAGGGCCTCTCGGGCTGCATCAAGGTGCTGGTCGGGCTGGGCTCACATTCAAAGGCTCAACTGGGGAGGGGTCCCCTCCAAACTCTCATGGTCGTTTGAAGGATTCCATCTTGCGGGCTGTTGGCCAGAGGTCCCCCTCAGTTCCTTGCCATGTGGGCCTCTCCAACATGGCAACTTGCTGCATCAGAGCCAGCAAGTCCGAAAGGAGAGGCCACGAGCAAGACGGAAGGCACCATCTATGTACCTCATCACAGAAGTGACGTCCCATCATCCGTGCTGCCTTCTGTGGTTAGAAGCAAGT
>PVJC01055836.1:0-10053 GCA_004026665.1 Murina feae
TTTAAGATATCTGTGATGTTATGTTACTTCTTACTACCCCTCTTATCCCCTTCTCTTTGATAACTTCTCTTTGATACTACTATACTGTTGTCTGTGTCTATGTTTTTATTTGTCTTTGTTCATTTCAATCTGACAGAAAAACTTAAGAACCCTATAAGTTCACTCATGTGGATATAGAACTGAAAGCAACAAATGATTTGTCATTTTAATTTGTCGTTTTGATTTGTCATTTTATTTGTCTCCACACATGTCTGGTGTCACAAGTGAGCATGAACTTCTCTTTTCAAAACATGCTTAATAAAAAACTGTTGCAAGTCCCAAATTTTCAGTGGGCCTGTGAGAATGTAGATGAATTTTTAAAGAAAAAAACATAAATAAAATTGGTGATTAAAAAATATGTATCCCATTTACCCTCAATTTTATGAAACTTCTAGGTTGCTATCTTCCCCTCACTCTTGATCATTGATCTTACTTGATACTTGACAATTGTAAAGAAGGAACCATCAGTGGAATGTAAATTAAATGTCTGCCACTAAATCTGCAGACCTCTCTAATCTTCCTCAGTTGTTTTTCTTTTCTTGCTGTTTATGAATTCCTTCTTTTTTTCTTCTGGATCACATGCCAACCACCTTTCAGAATCCTTGCCTTACCCATGCTCTATCCTAAATTTTCCATTTTTTAGTCTAGAAGTTCTCTATCAGTATCACTGATGATCAAGTATCACCCATCTTAAAATTAAATAAAAATACATACTTTCACTGACTGGCCATTCTTCCAAAATATGCATTAATTTATAAATATGTCCCTCACATAATCATACTCCATGTATGAGTTGATTCTGGCATCTTTCTCCTTAAAACAAGGTCATCAGAAATAGCTATATTTCATTGTTATCTTTAGAGGGTACTTTCTGTCACTTATTTTTTCTCCTCTAATGTAACATAACTTTTCTATGTTTTACAACATATCCACATAGCATTTAAATGTCTTACCCTGACTGTATACATAGTTTCCCTTTGTTTATAGTCTTCATGTCGTTTATTGACCAACTTTTATTTAAAAGCTAGGGGCCCAGTACACAAAAATGTGTGCACTCAGGTGGGTCCCTCACCCCGGCCTGTGCCCTCTCACAGTCTGGGACCTCTCAAGGGATGTCCACCTATTGGCATGCCTGGCCAGTCTGGGTGAGGGGCTGATGGCTGTTTGCAGTCTGGCCAAGCCCCCCAGTGGAGACCCTCACCCGATGGAGGTGTGGCCAGCCTGAGTGAGGGACTGAGGGCCATTTTCAGGCTGCCCACAGTCCCTTCAGGGTTCGGGACTCTACTGGGGTACCTGGGCAGCCTGGGTGAGGGGCTGAGGGCCATTTTCAGACTGCTCACAGCTCCCGTTGACCCAAGGTCCCAGCGAGACAGGCTGGAATTAGGTTTCTGGGGTTTATTTATCTTCTATAATTGAAAGTTTGTTACCTTAAGCAAAGGCCTAGGCAGGTTACGAAGCCTCCTGTTTGCTGCAGCTCCGTGGCTTCTATAATTGAAACATTGTTGCCGTGAGCAGAGGCTCAGCCAGTCTAGGCAGGCAGTTGCAATGGAAGCCTCCTGTTTGCTCTAGCTCCATGGCTGCCAGCCTCTATCTTGGCTGGGTTAATTTGCATACAGCCACTCTAATTGGCTGGTGTGTGTGGCTGTGAGCAGAGGCTCAGCCAGCCTAGGCAGGCAGTTGCAATGGAAGCCTCCTGTTTGCTCTAGCTTCATGGCTGCCAGCCTCTATCTTGGCTGGGTTAATTTGCATACAGCTGCTCTGATTGGCTGGGGGCATGGCTTGGCTGGTGGGTGTGGCTTAGGTGTCTTGGAGTGATGGTCAATTTGCATCTTACTCTTTTATTAGATTAGCTAAAATGCATTTAGTGCATACCATGTACTGGACACTCTTCTAAGTACATATATTAACTTATTGAATCATTGCAGTACCCATTACAATTGAAACTTTTATTTTGCTCATTTTACAGATGAAGAAACAGAACTCCAGAGAAATTAAGTAATCTATGCAGTCAGACAGATAAGCAGAACCAGTATTAGAACTCAAATACTTGTGAGTTTCAAAGCTGCACTCTTAATCTATTATTTTCCCACTTTGCCATCACTCTAGTGTCTCATTGGAAAAATGTAGGAAAAGAAAAAGTTACCCTAATTTTCTCATGTTTAATTCAACCTAGAAGTCTGTATTATAAAAATAAAATTGAAAGTAAAGAAAATTGCTTTGCCAGCAGTGATTGAGCATTGACCTTTGAACCAGGAGGTTGAGGTTCAATTCCTAGTCAGGGTGCATTCCTAGGTTGTCAGCTGGATCCCCAGGGGGCATGCAGGAGGTGGCTGATCAATGTTTCTCTCTTATCATTGATGATTCTAACTCTCCCTCTCCCTTACTCCCAGGAATCAATAAAGGAAATTAAAAACTTATTTAAATTATAAGCTTTGGTACAGAAATTATAGGTAAAAGGGTAGGATACAATTAACATATACACAAAAGATCAAGAAATATAGTTCATAGGAGTCAAAGTTAAAAAAGAAAATTTGAAGGCAAATATGATAGCAAATGTCAAAAAGATACCAATTAACCAGCTTCTGTTCAACATGCAGTAGGTGTCTTATTCTATGCAATACAAGAATGCAAAGGAGTAAGAGCTGTATGAATTGAAATGGAAGCAGCACTATTTTTATCTGCCAACCCTATGATTATCTGTATAGAAAACCTAAAAGTTCTCCTTTGTATTTATAAAAATCAGATACTTAAGCAATGTCGCTATGTACAAGGGTCATATACAAACATGAAAAAACTTCATAAAGAACAACAAAAATGAATTAAGATATGTAGTAGAAAGATTTATTTCATGACAAAGTAACATAAACATTAGATATCAATAGACATTTAAAAAAAGACTGGAGGCTGATGCATGAAATTCATGCATGGACCTTGGCCCCAGCCCCTGCCCACTGCCCACCACCGCCATGGCAGGGGGGCGTCTGCTGCCTCTGCCCCTCCGCCATCCACTGTGGCTTTGTCAGGAAGGAAGGATGTCCAATCTAATTAGCATATTATGCTTTTATTATTATAGCTATGCAAGAACAGTGTGGATTACTGAAAAAAATTAAAGAATACCTCCAAAATTAGAAAATATGAATGGAAAGATGTTGAACCAAAAATGTCAATTTTCCAAAATTTGTTCCCTAAATTTTTTCTCAAAATATTCCCAAATCCCACTATTCAATGAAGTGCCAATCAAATTCATATCAGGATTTTGTTCTTTTATGATTTTTTTCAGCATGATTTTAAATGTCATAAAGAGTAATTATATAAAATAGTCAAAAGAAATCTCAGAAACAGAAAATCTGTCACAACCTAAAAATATAAAGCTTCTTTGTAAGGCTCTCCTAAGTGAGAGAGTATAGTGTTGGTGGAAAAAGAAATTAAATAAGTAAATAGTGAGTGGGTCATCATTTGAAAGCTTAGGTGGAGACCAAGGAATAGAGTTGAAATTAGTATTTGAAATTATTTGTGTCTACTTCTGGACCAAAAGTTGGATTTGATCTCTGTATGATTTTTTTCATTAATATTTACATTTGTGCAACTTTCTGCTATAACTTATACTTTAGTGAATATTTGTGTAAGGAATTTAAAACCAATAAAATAGTAGTACAATCCTATATCAATAAATAACTATGTAATTGTCAAGGAAAATTCTATTCATAAAAATAAATAGGCAAGTATAAAATTCTATGCTACATCATCTGTATATGTATACTTGAAACATATAATTTTGTTTAAATCCTCACCCGAGAACATGTTCGTTGATACACACACACACACACACACACACACAGTAGGGGCCCAGTGCACAAAAATTTGTGCACTCAAAGGGGTCCCTCAGCCTGGCCTGTGCCCTCTCGCAGTCTGGGACCCCTCGGGGGATGTCCACCTGCTGGCATGCCTGGCCAGCCTGGGTGAGGGGCTGATGGCTGTTTCCTGTGAGGCTGGCTAGGATTTATTTAACTTCTAAAATTGAAACTGTGTTGCTTTAACTGGAGCCCAGGTCAGGTTGCCCCTGACAATCCAGGCTCCTAACGCTTCCTTGAGCTCAAGGTGGGAAGCAGGTAAATGAGTTTTGTTTATCTTCTATAATTGAGATTTTGTTGCCATGAGGAGAGGCCACAGCCAGCCTAGGCAGACAGGAACCTTAGCTTTCTCCTTCACTGGGGCAAGCCTCCTGCTTATTCCAGCTCAGGCTGCCCACAGCTCCTGTTGACCCAACATCCCAGTGAGGCTGGCTGGAATAAGGTTTCTGGGGTTTATTTATCTTCTATAATGGTAACATTGTTGCTTTGAGCAGAGGCCCAGCTGCCCTAATGGAAGCCTCCTGCTTATTCCAGCTCCATGGCTGCAGACCGCCATCTTGGCTGGGTTAATTTGCATACAGCTGCTCTGATTGGCTGGTGGGTGTGGCTTGGCTGGTGGGCATGGCTTAGATGTCTCGGTATGAAGATCAATTTGCATATTACTCTTTTATTAGAATATATATATATATATATATATATATATATATATATAGAGAGAGAGAGAGAGAGAGAGAGAGAGAGAGAGAGAGAGAAACATACCCATGAGAAAGAAACACTGATTGGTTGCCTCCCACAAGCGTCTTGACTGAGGCCAGGGATCAAACCGACAAAGTAGGTATGTGCTCTGAGTAGGAATTAAACTGGCAGCCATTCAGTGGCTATTACCATATAGAGGCCCTTCAGTTAATCATCCTCATGTTATCCATGGAATATATCCACACTGGCCAGGTTGAAACTTATATAATTTTATTAACCATTGTGACCCCATAAATTTAATTTTAAAAAGCAAATTAAAATTGTAAATAAAATACAAATGATTAACCTATATTTAAAAGGGGAAAAAAAAACAAAAACATTTATTACCAATTCATCCAAGGCAAACTCTCCAGTAGCTGAGGAACTATGAAAAATCAACAATTACGACAAAGTATTTTTCTTTGGTAGGCAAGTATTATACATTTTCCATTATAGCTTTTTAGATCAGATATTACTGGCTCTGAAAGCAAATTTAATTCTCATTACAATTCATGACTTGGATATCTATCTAATGGAAAGCAGTGCATTGGCTTCCAGTTAAATTGATGCTATTTCAATCTGCATGCATGTTCCTGAAATAATCCTAAAAGGCCTCAATTCAACTTGCCAACAAAAGAACCTGATCCACAATGTTAGCTTTTAAAAATTATTATTCATTCTAAACTGTGTTCCCTAATCCTGAGTAGATTTTTTAACTAGGCATAGATTAAGATTTGTTCAGTCCCAAATTACAGAGGCTATTCAGTTAATTATCCTCATGTTATCCATGGAACATATCCTTATAGAAATGAAAGTCACTTTCCTTTAAAGTACCAACTCACTAAACTTCTGAGAGGATCAATGCAGAATAGATAACAATAAGTATATTTAAATGCAAGTAGAACAACCTCTTATTCTGTTTTAGGGCTGGTACAATTGACAATTGTTAAAGGGAGAAGTAGAATTCTGATTTAGTGTGTCATGCAGATTTATGCTTCTTATAAGGTAACTATACCAATTTTTGAAAAGACAAGTTAAAAAAAAAAAAAAGACCTTGCCGCCTTGCTGAAAGTAACAGTTACCTAAGGGAGTTTACATCATTTTTTTTTTTTTAGGAAATCCATTAATCTTTTTAGAAATTACAAGTATATCATTTAGTAGCCTAAAGTTTCAAAGAGTATTAGTTTAAGTTCATTTATGTAAATTTAAATGAACTTTTCTGACAGACTATGTTGGTGAATATCTGTGTTTTCACGAGGGTCTTATTTTTTTTAAATATACTTCTATTGATTTTAGAGAGGAAGGAAGAGGGAGAGAGAGATTGAAACATCAGTGATGAGAGTGAATCATTGATTGGCTGCCCCCTGCACATCCCACACTGGGAATCAAGCCCACAACCTGGACATATGCCCTGACCGGGAATTGAACCATGACCTCCTGGGCCATAGGTTGACGCTCAACCACTGAGCCACGCCGGCCAGGCTCAGGAGGGTCTTTAAAATTGATGGATGACTAACAGTCCTTTCCATTGCCTTCAGACACTCATTTCCTTTATTTTTCATCTACTTCCTGACATGTCATTGCCCTGCCAAGCCTAAACTAAATTACTTACTGTCACTTCTTTGCTGTTTTAAATGGTTCTGATCCATATATAGTTCCTTTATATTCTATATTCCCTCTAAATTCCCCTTAAAAGAATAATAATGTTTTATTTTTCTCCACCAACACCCCCAAACACAGATGACTTGTCATTTGAGGATGCATACTAGTAATTAAC
This sequence comes from Murina feae, assembly GCA_004026665.1. Taxonomy (NCBI): domain Eukaryota; kingdom Metazoa; phylum Chordata; class Mammalia; order Chiroptera; family Vespertilionidae; genus Murina; species Murina feae. The sequence goes on from PVJC01055836.1 coordinate 6,403, forward strand.
TGTATATTGCAGGACTCAAGCCATGAAATGGATAAACATCTATGGGATGATGAGAGTCAAAGTAGGTGCATATGTAAGGAGATTAACTGTGGATGGTGTCAGAAAATGGAAAGCAAAAATCCCCCCAATATCTAAAGATTTTTCATGGAATAAAGTGATTTACCAATTCTGTGGGTCAGGAAGTAGAACTGGAATATGTTGGCAACAATAGGAGCACACATGTTAGTTCAGCTGTATGGAGAACTTCCAAAAAAAAAAAAACGTGTTTTGCAATAGAATGCATGGATTAAGTACACAAGAACTATGTAATGCTAAGAAACCATTAGTATTGGGAAATGTAACCTATTCTCAATGGGTACCTAAGAAGCACAGAAGTGATTTGATGATAATAGATTAATTTTATCCTTGCAGTTTTTACACTATCTAGTTAGTTGGTTTATTAAGAATTCATTTAGGGTTCATAGAACAATGAATTTAAGGTAGAGGTTTGGAAAGGATATTTAGATTAGAAATGTACATGTGAATGTTATCCTCATAGGGATTATAGCTAACATTGCAAAAGAGAAAAGTGAATGGACTCTTACAAACTATATGAGGGGAAAAAGAGAAGTGAAGAGAGGATAGAAAACTTGGGGAGATAAATAATGTATGCACATATATGTATATATACACATAATTAATGTATATATTATCATAGCTAATAAAAGAGTAATATGCAAATTGACCATCACTCCAATACATGAGATGGCTGCCCCATGTGGTCAAAGATGGCCACGGCAAGATGACTGGCAGGGGAGGGCAGTTGTGGGGGACCAGGACTGCAGGGGAGGATAGTTAGGGGTGACCAGACCTGCAGGGAAGGCAGTTGGCGGGGACCAGAACTGCAGGGGATGATAGTTAGGGGTGACCAGGCCTGCAAGGGAGGGCTGTTGGGGGTGACTGGCCCTGCAGGGGAGCAGTTAGGCATTGATCAGGCTGGCAGAGGAGTGGTTAGAGGCTGTCAGGCAGGCAGGCAGGTGAGCAGTTGGGAGCCAGCAGTCCTAGATTGTGAGAGGGATGCCCCTAAACAGGCAATCAGACATCCCTCGAGGAGTCCCCAATTGGAGAGGATGCAGGCTGGGCTGAGGGACACCTCCCTCCAGTGCATGAATTTCATTCACTGGACCTCTAGTAAAATATATAATCTTATATAATAAAAGGCTAAACAGTAGAATGACTGGTTGCTATGATGTGCACTGACCACCAGGGGTAGACACTCAATGCAGGAGCTGCTCCCTGGTGGTCACTCCATAGGGGGAGCGCTGCTCAGCCAGAAGTCAGGCTCATGGCTGGTGAGTGCAGCAGCACTAGCGGGGAGTGGGCATAAGCCATCAGTCAGACATCCTCCAAGGGCTCCCAGACTGCAAGAGAGCACAGGCCAGGCTGAGAGACGGACCCCCCCCCCACCCCCCCCCGAGTACACAAATTTCATGCACTAGGCCTCTAGTTATATATAACACAATAGGGGGAAAGAGCACTAAAAAACATAGCATTAAATAAACTGAAACATTATTAAAATTGTACAATTTAAGCTTCATGAAATTTTGGAACTGACTGGGGTTGGAGGTTGCTAATGAGGTGACAGATCAAGAAAGAAAGATAAATGTTTTTTTCTATTCCTTTGTGCTGCTATTCCATGGAACTTTCCTATGAATTGAACAGAAGATGAGAATTGCACTGCCCCTTTATTTATCTTAATAGATTAAAAATGTATGATGCTTAGAATCACTTGTGTCAATCAGGATAGGCTAGGACTCCCAGGGTAACACACAACTGCAACAGGTCAGGGATTTCATTCCACACCCAGGCTGATGGAGTGGCTACTCAAATATTTCAAGATGCTGGAACAGAGAGCTCTGATGGTCTTAATTGGAAAATAAATGAGCCAACCTGGAAATTACACAAATCATGTCAAATCCATTCAAAACCCCTTGGCCAGATAAATATTTAAGTGGCTATTTATCTCTGAGTGGTGAGGATCCTATCCATTCACTGGCTAGACTAAGGCTGCACCTTAATATACTGGGAAGTCCGCAAGGATATTTCATAAAGCTTATTACTGTTTTATTTTATTGCTATTTTAACAAAAATGGAGGAAAAGGAGACATAATTATCTAAATTAGTAACAAAAATGATGAATTCACAACCAAAGGATTCAGGAGTGCAGGAAAAGACAAAATATATAGGTGGGAGCCAATAAATTAGAATTAGAATCAGAGCAAACAAAATTGCAATGGAGGAAAATAATACCAGCAATGAACTTGAAAACATAGTTGGAAAAAATGTTTTCAAAATTACAACCTAATTTTTATAAAAAGTTGGCAACCTAAACAATCATTGAATTAAAATTAATGGCTAAAAAGGCAAAAAATAATAATTCCACTCTCCAGAAAACACAAAGATTAAAAATAATGAAAGACTAAGAAAACATTTCTCCAAGTTAGTATCCTATATAATAAAGAGCTAATATGCTAATTAGACCAAACATCCGAATGACCGTCTGGATGTGGATTTAAATGTTCTGACATAGAAAAACAATATATACCAACATCTGGAAAAAGAGTATGGCAGTCTCTCTCATTTTCACAAAGAATGTATTAGCATATGAGTGGAGAAATACAGGAACATATACATTTTAGAGTAGTTTCCTTTGGCAGCTTCAATTATTAAGGGTTTCAAATTGTTATTTAATTAAAACTAGCGACCTGGTGCATAAAAATTCATGCATATGGGGGGGTCCCTCAGCCCAGCCTGCACCCTCTCACAGTCTGGGACTCTTGGGGTCGGCCCACCTGCTGGCTTAGGCCTGCTCCCCAAGAACATATGATCTAAAAGAAATAAACATATCTTTGGGTAAGGATTTTATAAAAAGGTAATGGTCACATGAAAATTCACTTCCAGCGGGGCTGAGGGTACTGGGTGCCACCATATTGTGGCTGTGGGTGCTGCCATCTTGTGAGAGTATGATGGTCAATTAGCATATTAACCCTTTATTATATAGGATGCTTCAATATTAAATAACATTCTATTACTCTTACAGTGAGAAAAAAAATGGAGATAGAAAAATGGAAGCTAATAAGCTCATTTAAAGTAGTAGGATACCAGTTTAGAAAAGTTATGTATCAAGGCCTACATATTCTATTTTCTAAAGTATCTTTAATAATATTAAAAAGATTGATACTATAGCACATATGACCATATGTTTTTCTTACAGGGAAAAAAAAAAACCTATTACAACCAATAAAGGCATATTACCTACAATTGAGGCATGAAATCTTCATTTTCTATTAAGATTCATTTCATATGGGTCCTTTAAATGGCCTCCTGCAAGCTCATTCCTGCTGTCATACTGCCCAGCTGGCTTACATAAACAGAAAATTAACAGCCCATATACTTGAATCAGTACTTTTAACATTAAGTGAGTGCTTCTCTGCTGTAGTAATACACACCTTTATTAGGGACTATAAAGGTATTTATCATTTAATTTTATGCTCTATTTGGCATATGGAAAATTCTGTAAAGTGGAAGCAATTTCTAAATACATGCACTATTATCTGACATGCACTTCAAAAAGGGTAGATCCATTCTTGGAGTTTTGAACCCGAGCAATAA
>PVJC01055837.1:0-10078 GCA_004026665.1 Murina feae
TGTGCGATCGTGGGCCCGCTGGTGGGAAACGTCCAGGCCTGCACTCACCAGCCCTCCCACCCCCCAGTGCACGAACCCTGAAGGGGCTGTGGACAGCCTGAAAATGGCCCTCAACACCTCACCCAGGCTGGCCAGGCATGCCAGCAGGTGGACATCCCCCCCGAGGTGTCCCAGACTGCAAGAGGGCACAGGCCGGGCTGAGAGACCCCCACCCTCCGAGTGCACAAATTTTTGTGCACCGGGCCCCTAGTTACTTATAATTACACTAGAGGCCTGGTGCACAAAATTCGTGCACTTAGGGGTAGGGGTTCCCCTCAGCCCAGCCTGTGCCCTCTCGCAGTCCAGGATCCCACGCGGGATGTACGCCTGCTGGCTTGTGGCTGAATGGCCTCCTGCTGCTGCAGAGCCTGCTGCTTGAGTTTCAGCAGCTGCTGCATGTGCACAGGCTCGGCCACTATAGTCTGTCCTGCAAATACCATCGAGTGGATGAATCAAGCATGGAGGCAGGTTCACCCTGAGTTATCTGTGCTTCCCTGAGTCACTGAGTTGTTCAGACTGACTGTCTTCTACAGAGAATGGCACTGGGATCAGGCCTAAGCCAACAGGCAGACATCCCTCTTGCAGTCCGGGATCCTTTGAGGGGATATAGCAGTGTGCTAAGCAGCAGGTGGCCAGGGAGGAGCCTTAATCAGGGCCGGGCGCAGCTCATGCTCATCCCCGCCCGCTGATGCCTGCAGCTACAGCTCAGTAGTGCTGCCACGGAGTCAGGAAAGGCTCCTGCCATAACAGCTGCGGTCACCAGCCATGAGCTGGCTTCTAGCTGAGTGGCACACCCCCTGTGGGAGTGCACTGACCACCAGGGGGCAGCTCCTGCATTGAGCGTCTGCTCCCTGGTGGTCTGTGAGCATCATAGAAACCGGTCATTCAGCCATAATGGTCTCTTAGGTTTTCATATAGACTAGAGGCCCGATGCACGAAATTCATGCATAGGTAGGGTCCCTAGACCTGGCCGGCGATCAGGGCCGATCTGTGGGGCGATGGGGAGGGGGGAAGGCCCCCGTCACTGCTGGCCTCTGCCTTGGCTGGCCTGGGTTCTGTGGGCTGGGGGCAGCTCCTGTGTTAAGTGCCTGCCCCCTGGTGGTCAGTGCGCATCATAGCAACCAGTCATTCCACCAGTGATTCTGCCATTTGGTCGATTTGCATATTGGGCTTTTATTATATAGGATTGAAGAGTTAATTACACTAAAACTGTATTTCTTACCAAGCTATATTGTTCACTGAAGGAGCCATGTCTAATTTTTCTTTTATATTTTTCTTTTTTTATCTGAGTGCCTTTCACAAACGAAATAACTGAATAAATGGTTAAATAAAACAACTGGGTCACTCAGGCAGCAATGATTTTTACAAGGAAATAAGGAATCTGATAGTTAATGAAAATACAGTATATGTCAGACACTGTGCTAGGTACTTCACTTAAGCATCTCTGAATTTGTTATAACTTAAAGCTAGATATTCTTCTCATTTTTTAGATGAGGACACTAAGTTGGGCTCAAGATCACAGAGTTAGGGAATAGTATTGACCAATTATTGCAGATTTTCTAACTCTAACATCTATTTCTTTCTATTAAAATACACAACTAAAAATCACTTGTACAGCATCAGGAGACTGAGAAACCAAAACAGACAAAACAGAATCTCAGCACAATTTCATTCCATACTATTTCCCCCAACCACTAGGCACTGATATCTTTTTTAAATAATATTTTAGGTATCTGCTTATTTTTAAGTAAAAGCTGTTCTATTGGGATAAATCCAAAGTAGTAATTTCTTTAAAAAAACAAACAAACACAAAAGCACAAAGCTTTTAAAACATAGTCAACTGAAATGTATCCTACAAACTGGGTTAACATAAAATTGAATTTTATTCATTAAAACTCATGAAATACATACATATTGAGATGAAATTGTGCAATGTAATTGTTTTAACAAAAGCATGTAATAAAATAAAAACTGCTTGATTTTCACATGATACAACCCAACATTCAGAAAACTGATATACAAACTTTACTTCCTCATATTAGAGTTTCACTTAAAGGAAAATCAATTAAAATTATAGCTTAAAAAGTAAATTTATTTTTATAACACTACTGACTAATGTTATCTGTGGTATTAATTTTAGTATCTTAATTATTAGTAATAAAATAGGGTTTTTGGTAACTGTCTCAATACTTCCTTGATACCTTCCAGTTGTCCTGGATCTGTGTCATCTTTCTGTAGCTTTTCCCATTGTGAACTGAAAGAAAATAGAAAATAAGGGATAGAAAAATACATAAAAATACCATACTTAAAACAGAGTCCTAGAAAAACAAAAATTTACTTATTGATAAAATGTTCTAATATACACTTAATGATTCTGTAGAGTATAAACATGTATATTGCATGTATATATTGTCTTGTTTATATTGAATCAACAAAAATTTACTTGTTGATAAAATAGATTCAATATAAACAAGACAATATATACATGCAATATACATGTTTATACTCTACAGAATCATTAAGTGTATATTAGAACAATGTATCTTATATATCAACTAGAGGCCCAGTGAATGAAATTCAAGCACGGGTAGGACCCCTAGACCTGGCTGGCAATCAGGGCCACAGGGGCCTTCCAGCTGCTGGCTGGGGCCTTCCTTTAGGCTGTTGACCAGGGCTCCCTTCCCTGGAATCCAGCTGTGGGCAAGTGTCTTACTTCATTCAATGCCACCCCCTAGTGGTCAGTGCATATCATTGCAAGCAATCGATCTTCTGGTGGAACTCCCAAGGGGACAATCTGCATATTAGGCTTTTATATATATAGATATCCAAATGTTAATTTTTTTAAATCTCTTTTCCTCTAATCACAATTGTAAAGCTATCAAAAAGTACCAACAAATAATATCATCTGTTATTAAATAAAACTCCCAATGTTCCAGTTATCATCTAATCTAACAAAAGCATAATATTGAAAAGGACTGTTTCTTCGGGACGCCTAAGCCATGCCCACCAGCCAATCAGAGCGGCTGTATGCAAATTAACCCAGCCAAGATGGAGGCCGGCACTCACGGAGCTGCTAGAGTAAACAGGCAGCTTCCATTGAAGCAGGAGTAAAACTGTTTGCCGGTCGGCAGGGCTTCTCTCTGTTCACAGCAGCAACCTATTTGCAACATTGTCTCAATTACAGAAACCTCGGAGTTGAAGCAAACAGCAGTCCCGGCTGCGACTACTAAGGCAACATTTTTTCAATTTTAAAAGCCACGAGCTGAAGCAGACAGGATTACCTGCATAGGCCTCGGTTAAAGGAACAGTGTATCAATTATAGAAGATAAATAAATCCCAGAAACCTGCTTCCAGCCAGCCTTGCTGGGACATTGGGTCAATGGGAGCTGTGGGCAGCCTGAAAGCCTGAAAACACCCCTCAGCCCATCACCCAGGCTGGCCACACCCTGCTGCTGCAGCCACTGCCAGTCACCGCAGCCACCAAGGTGTTTTCCTCAACAGACTCCAGTCCCTTCACCATGAAAAAATGACAACTTTTTCTAGGCATTTTCAAGATGTGTCTTTCATAGGATATGACATTTCTTTCTTTTTTTTTTTTTTTATCCTCACCTGAGGATATGTTTCTACTGATTTTCAGAGAATGTGGAAGAGAAGGGAAAAACAGAGAGAAACATCAAAGTGAGAGAAACACTTTGATTGGTTGCCTCCTGCATATGCCCTGACCTGGGCCCTGGCCAGGGAGGAGCCTGCAACCTAGGTACATGCCCTTGGTAAGAATTGAACCCAGATCCTGCAGTCAGCAGGCTGAGGCATTATGCACTGAGCCAAACCGGCTAGGGCAGGGTATGTTATTTCTTAGCCCTTCAGCAGTGGACCTTCATTTTTTTTTCTCCAGGAGTGTGGTGGAAAAACCCTAGATTGCCTTTAGGGATTCTTATTAACCAAGTTACTAAGAATATTACCAGTGGCATACAGGGAGCTTAGCCAATGAGAGGTAAGAAAAGGTGTTTCCTCTGTAGTTCACTCCGATCACGGGCTCCAACTCTGCCCCTCCAATCCCAGCTCTACCCCTGCCCAGGCATGTAACCTCTGGCCGAGGATGCAGGCCTGGGCAGAAGACCCCCAAACCCCTCCGATCGCTGGCTTTACCGAGCCAAGGCCTCTGCAATCACCAGCTCTTATCCTGCCCTCTGCCATTGCCAGCTCCACCCTTGCCCCACTGCAGCCTGTGGCCAAGGCTACAGGTCTGGGCACAGGACTCCCAGACCCCTGCATTCCAGGCTCTGCCTGTGCCCAGAGCCGTGTGATTGCAGGCTCCACCCTTTCCTCTCCAATCACCGGCTCTGCCCCTGCCCAGGCCCTGAGATTGTCAGCTCCGCCCCTGCCCCACTGCAGCCTTTGGCCAAGGCTGCAGGCCTGGGCAGGGAACCCCCAGTCTCCTGCTTTGCCAGCTCCACCAGTGCCCAGATCCCTGCGATTGCAGGCTCAGCCCCTGCCCCTCTGATTGCTGGCTCTGCAGAGCCCAGGCCCCTGCGATCTCCAGCCTTGCTGCTGCCCAAGTCTGAGGCCTCTGGCCCAAACCTTATGCCTGGGTAGGGCACCCTCATACCCCTCCAATCACTGGCTCTGCCCTGCCCCCTCCAATCACCAGCTCTGCCCTTGCCCATGCCTGAGGCTTCTGGTGAAGGCCTCAGGGCTGGGAAGCGGACCCCCAGCCCCCTCTGGTCACCTGTTCTGCCCCTCGGCCCCCCGCCTCTCCCACCACCTGCCTGGCTAACAGGCCTGACCACTTCAGTGGCGGGGCTGAGCCAGACTGGGTGCTGCCATCTTGTGGCTATGGGCACCACCATCTTGGAAGCCATCTTTGTGATGGAGTGATGCCTAATTTGCATATTATTCTTTTGTTAGATAGGATGAGGCTATGGGCGCCGCCATCTTGTGGCCATGAGGGTGGCCGTCTTTGTGAGAGTGATGCCTAATTTGCATATTCCTCTTTTATTAGGTAGGATGTGGTTATTATTTTTTAATTTAGTAAAATTTATTTTACATAGGGGAAGGGGGGGTCAAGTATATTGGGAGGGGGGAGAAATGAGTCACTTAACTTGAAACAATTTGAGTACTTTCAAATGGATAAGTAGATATCACCAATCTTAGAATGCCATTTCTCTACTATACTATTGGAAAATCTCACTGGTCCTTTATGCCATATTGTGAAAAAAAAGAGAGAGCATCTATCTATATTATAAAAGGCCTATGGCCCTAACGCTGTAATAACCAAAGACCAGCGTAGGTGGGAGGGGCTGTGAGCACGGTGAGGCCACACTGGTGAGCGGGGGACACGTGATTTTGCACGCCGAGTTTCTAGTCCTATATAATAAAAACCCAGCAGCCAAGGGGTGGAACGACCAGCACGACTGGTCAACCAGTTGCTATGACATGCACTGATCCACCAAGGAGAAGACGCTCAACACAGGAGCTGCCCAGCTGCGGTGACTTTGCAGCTATGGTTCTCCGGTGATGTACCTGGAACCAGAAAGGAGGGAGCCCAATTACAGGGTGTGTCATGTGAGAACCGCCCTCTCACAGTCAGGGAATGTTGGAGAGCTGGTTTCGGCCCGATTCCCACGGACCAGGCTGAGGAACCCCACTGGTGCACAAATCCGTGCACCGGGCCTCTAGTTATATATAGTATGACTAGAAAAGTAACGACTTGGAGTAAAAATGCAAACTATCCTAACAACCAACAATTTTTTTCAAAAAAGACAAAGAAAATGACCACTAAAGGAATTCAGCAAATTAACATGACAAAGTAAAACAAATATACTTTATATCAATAAATACAAATGGGTGTAAGAGACTCATTAAAGAAAAAGGTTTTCAAAATGCTTCAGTGAGGGAGGAGGTCAGTTTAGCAATGCTTATTCCTGTGCTCTATACCTTTCTGTGAAAAAAACATATTACAGACCATATATTAATTGCAAAGGGAAGCAGCTGCCTTTGCATATATGAAGTACATATTTGAAATTTTTTTTAAAGATACAGAGACATAAATATATATATACAGAAGATAGACCAGAAATTCTATGTGGTTAGAAAAAGAGTGAAAGGGGTAAAGATGGGTGGGATACCGGGAATCAAACCCATGACCATGTTTAGCCATGCCAGCTGGGCAGGACTGGCACTTTTAAGTGACTTGCTCAGACCCCATAAGACAAAAAACGGCTGAGCAGGAAATCAAAACCATGTTCTTCCCACTGTACTATGTGCCACCATATCACCTGAGTAGTTTCATTACTATGAAATTCTAATAAAAGACAAATGTGGATTTATGATTTGATTTACATATTTCTTTAATAATCAAATTTTCATGATACCATTCAAATATCTTACATAAATATATTTTTAAAAGGCTAAAATTGATTTTGCTGTACCTACCCAGATATTTTACATTTTGCAATTGTTCCAAAGTGTGTAGCATACTGGTTAAAAATTGTCTGTCCTTCCCCAAACAATAATAATTCAAACCTCCAGTTTTTTCCAATGTGAAGAAGGTAGAGGAAAACTGTATAATAACTAACCAAATAAAAGATATAAACATACTAAACAAAAAATTACCTTGATATTTCCCTGAGATAAACAGTCTGCATGGCTTTCTTCAAATGAGGTTCGATATTTCTCCAGAGTTTGCGAGTATCACGTTCACCTGCTACCCAAAATAAAGAAAATTTCAATAATTTAGAGCTTATAAAAAGTTTTTTAAAGTTAATAGATATAATTATATAGTTACCTTCTCCTTTAACCACAGGTTCACAATATTTAGGAAAATTAAGTACTGCCTAGAAACAAAGAAAAATAGTAGTTATCTACCACAATTAGGAATTATTTTTCAGGTAAAAATCTTAAACTATTCAAGCAGTTTTACTGTGATTTAATTTCTCAGGTAAAATGTTATTAAAGCTTATTACCACAATAAAACAGCAAATATCAATAATAGTAATAAAACTATGAAAAAATATTCCTTAATTGGCTAATCCTGCCTATTAGCCCCTAGATATAAAGTAATACAACAAAGCATAATATGTAATTTTAAGTCATAATAATGTTACAAAGGAACGTAAAACACAAATAAAATACCCCTAGCCCAAAGAATTAACCTGTTAATTTCCAAAGTCTGATCATTCTCACAAATTAAACATCTAGTGCAGAACAACTATTTCAATTGCCAGCACTGCCTGAGATTGTTATAAATCCAAGTTCTTAGCATCCTCCCAGGCACACTTGGTCAGAATTCTGAGGATGAGACCAAGGAATCTATGCTTTAATAATCTCGTTAGGAACTCTATGTATCCTAAAGTCTGAGAAGCAGTAATTAAGCTGTTTTCCATGAATCAACATTGAATTCTACTCAACAGTAGTTTAAGCAAACTGAGTACATGTAACTGTCCAAACACAGTGTCTATATTTAAGTCACCTATAAAAGTGAGCCCTTACTAACAAGTGGAATTTTAAAAACAAAATATGTGTCAAATACAAAATACTTTTCACAACTTTGACTATTAACATTCAAATATGCTCTCCAATATTATGCCCACTTCTCCTATGTTAATCCTCAAATATAGGCAAATTCCCACTTAATTGTATTGGAGTTATACACAACAAATCTAAATTGAAGCCCACTGGTATTTTAAACTACCCAGAGAGCAAAAATATGTATAAAGACTACTAACAAAATCACAAAAATAATTCCAAAGCCCAAGCAGAAATAATTTTAGATGATTTTTTTATATTATAAATTTTCACAACCATTGTATATTCTTCCATATAACTTCCCATTATTCATTAATTTAAGTATATAATTTACTTAACTAAGCTCATCAATGTAAAGGGAGGAGAGGAGAGGCATAATTTTATCAAAAAATGACCAATTGCTCAGGAAATACTAGTATTCCTAATAATAACAAAAGGAGCATAATTATCAACAGCTAATTATGACCACCTGTTACCTCATTCCTGACAACTAAACTTTCATTATGCCCATTTATCAGCTGAAGGAAGAGACACAAAATATAATTTGCCTACAGGCACACAGAGATTCCACTGCCTGAATTAATGATTGTGGATCTGAGATGTTCTAGGAATTTACTTCCAAACCAATAAGGATGCCATGTTATCAAAGCCTGATTCAGGTGAAACAGAGAATACACACATTCCTAGGTTTATTGCACTTCACAGGTGTTGTGTTTTTTTACAAATTGAAGGTAAGACCCTCTACCAGCAAAAAAGTTACAACTTTCCTTATTGTGATACTTGCTTTACTGCAATACTTATGGTGATCTCAAACGCAACCTGTATACCTGTATTTCCCTTATACTGCAAAGAAAAACTTGCATTACTTTAAGAAACAAAACAATCTATGATGAATACTGAGTTGGTTGCCACAAAATAGAATAGGCAATTTGGGAAGCTTTTCCAACTTCTCAGTGAGATTTTCAGAAAGACTTCACTGTTGCATTTGAAATAATTTGTTAGAAAATAACCTGATACATGTACATTGTAATAAGCAGAAGTGTAAGATACACCCCAAGATTCCTGGCTGCTATAGTACACACACCTGTTATTCAGTGAAACACTAATTTAGGCAATGCTGTGAAGGGATTTTGTAGATGCAATTAATTCCCTAAAAATTCTACTATTTATGGGAGAGTTAAAGTAAGGAGATGATCAGAGAAGTCTGACCTATCACAGGAGCCCTTTAAAAGCAAAGTTTCCTCTGGCTGGTCACAGAAATCAGAGATTCGGCATCAAAGGATTCAACATGGCCTTGCTGGCTAGCAGGTGGAGAGGGCCACGTGGAAAAAAAATGTAAGTGGGCACTAGGAGGCCTGAGAGAGACAAACAAGGAAACTTGGGACCTCACTGTTACAATCAAGAGGAACTCAATTCTATCAACAACCTAAAAGAGCTTGGAAGTGGTTTTCCGCCAGAACCTCGAGATGAGAATTTAGTTCAACAAAAACTAATTTAGCCTTGTGATATCCTCAGCACAGAAGCCAGCAACACAGTATCTGGATTTCTGACCTACAGAACTATTTAAACTAATAAAAGCGGAATAGTAAAATTAACCGTTTCTCCGGGACGCCCACAGCCAATCAGAGCGAGTGTATGCAAATTAGCCCAGCCAACATGGCGGCCGCCACTCACGGACCTGAGTAAACGTTTAGGCAGCGTCCGTTGCAGCAGGAGCGAAAGCGAAACTACCTGCTCGCTGGCTCCTTAGCCTTTGGCCTGAAGCAAAACACACATTTGCAACAATTAAGTGTAACAATTGTTTCATTATTGAACCTGCAAGGTGAGGCAGAGGAGGCTTCCTTAGTAAAAGGCCTCGCGTTAAGGGAACAGCATCAATTATAGGAGATAAACTCCAGGAACCTGCATCCAGCAGGCCTTGCTGGGACATTGGGTCAATGGGAGCTGTGGGCAGCCTTAAAGCCCCTCACCCAGGCTGGTCAGGCACGCCAGCAGGTGGGCATCCTCCGAGGGGTCCCAGACTGCGAGAGGGCACAGGCCGGGCTGAGGGACCTCCCGAGTGCACAGAGCGGCTGCAGGGCGGGACAGCGCAGGACCCAGGACCCGTGAGTGGGAAACAAGCGGCAGGGTTGGAGGGCACCGGGAAGCGGGAAAGAGGCGGCAGGGGGTCAGCGGCCTGCTTGGTGGGCTTCCCAGGCCCTTGGAGGGGCATCGGGGAGTGGGAAAGAGGCGGCAGGGGTCAGTGGCCTGCTTGGTGGGCTTCCCAGGCCCTTGAAGGGGCATTGGGGAGCGGGAAAGAGGCGGCAGGGGTCGGCAGCCTGCTTGGTGGGCTTCCCAGGCCTTAGAGGGGCATCGGGGAGCAGGTAAGAGGCGGCAGGGGGTCGGCAGCCTGCTTGGTGGGCTTCCCAGGCCCTTGGAGGGGCATCGGGGAGCGGGAAAGAGGCGGCAGGGGGTCAGTGGCCTGCTTGGTGGGCTTCCCAGGCCCTTGGAGGGGCATCAGGGAGCGGGAAAG
>PVJC01055838.1:0-10080 GCA_004026665.1 Murina feae
GTGCTGGAGACACCCTTATGGGGCAAGAGTTGTTTCAGTGGAGCTTTTATGCTCACTGCATCTGCCCCGAGTGTGTTCCTTGTGGATCTGTTTTGTTTAGGTTAGACCCTCTCTGGCCACTGGGTGAGGCTGGCTCCTGTATCTTTAAGGAGGTGTTGCTGCAGAAGCCTCTGACGCACTTGGGAGGGGCGGGGCCTCGTGGAGTTCGCCAGGCGGGGCGGAGCAAATAGCTATGGCGCTTCTCAGCCCTGCGCTGAGAGACACCAGGTCTCTGTGTCCCGCGCAATTGCTGTAAGCAACGCTGAGAAAAATCCGCTTTGAATTTCCTCCCGGTGCCAGTCAGTCCCCCTTCTCTGGGTGTCTGTGGGACCTCAGAAACTCGCCTGGAACTGGAGTTCAGAGCCGCTGGGAGCCTGTGGCTCTCTCTGTCTTGGAAAAGAACCGCGACCTCCGGTACCAGCCCTTCCCCGAGCCCGTGCGCGCGCCTCCGTACCTCTGTACTTTGCTTCCGCCACTCCTCTGAGTCTCAGACTCTTCTCTGGTTGTAGGATTTTCACTCAGCCAGCCATCCTGTGGGTGCGAGTGGTGTCCGTGTGTTCTTTTCATGGTTTTTCTGAAATAGTTGTTCACAGCTGCATATACGGTGTCTACCCTATGACACCATCTTGTTTTCCTCTGTATGCCATACTTTAAAAAAAAAAATGGAGATAGACAAAGGCTGTATTGTGGAGTCATTTTCTTCCCATAAGCCAGTATTTGAACATATTGGCAACATTTGTCTGTTTTCTTTCCATTGTAAGCAACAGAATGCCAACACAACTAGCTGAAGCAGCAGAAGGAATAATGCTATTTTTGTACGTATTTCAAGTGTTGTTGGATGAATAGATAGAGCAATTCTAAAATTGCAAATAAATATTACCAAATAGGAATAAGGAGAGAAAGGTATAAAAAAAATGCTGCATATTGACATTGTGCCATGTAGGTCACTGTTGAGTTCTTCCTTATTGAAATCCCACTACTATTACATCCCAACATTACATTTTCTAAGCCTTCCTTGCAATCATTTTACCACTTTCATCAATCTCTTTATTATTTCCACTTCTCTCTGCGCTTGGCCCATTCTCCTTTTAATCTATTGGAATCCTACGGTAATGTACTTTATGTTCCACCTATACAATGATGAATCTTCATAGATATTTAGAGCCTTGAGAGCAGGGGTGATTTAGTTTTTTCATCTATCTTACTTTGCCTAAAATATGCATATTTTCTAAATAATATGCATTAATTGAACTAACGAGAATTGAAATCTAACTCACAAACCAGTTTCTCTCTGCTTCAGACTTATACATTGACCTGTGTGTTGTGCACATTCATGTAATCATTCAACAGACATTTTAACCTCAACTTACTCAAAGCATCTATGTCTTTCCTGACTCTCATGACGCTTCAGGCAGGCTTGTGATGCTTGCATTTCTTCTATTACATTTAACACTGTTTACACAATCATTCTTCATCCCTTACTTACCCTCAGCATCTAATAAAACATTGATTCCCGGAAATTTTCATCCATATGGCAACTCAAATACATCTCCTTTTCTACTCACTGTTATCACTGTCATCATTCAGACCCTAACATATTTCACATGCAATGATCTCTAACTAGTGGCACAGACTTTAGTCACTAAGTCATCTCAAAATTACTCAGCACAAGGTATAAGATCTTAAGTATCTATCTTACTATGTTGTCCCTACTTTTTTTAAAAAAAAATTAATGCCTGAATAAAATAATTAAGAAAAGTGTAAGGTGAATTTACACAGTTTTCCATGACTTTAGTAAAATGCTGTGTATTGGCTCTTAGGCTAGGCTGCCTTCATTTTCAATTCACCTTCCCTACATTAATTCTGCAATATTGTGTAAGTTACATATCTATTCTAAGCCATGGTTTCCCAACAGGCAAAACTGGTATCTAATCTAATAAAAGAGAAAGATGCAAATTGACTGTACCTTCACTATGCACCAAGCCATGCCGACCAGCCAATCAGAGCGACTATATGCAAATTAACCCAATCAAGATGGCGTCCAGCAGCCACAGAGCTGGAGCAAGCAGGAGGCTTTGTTGCCCCTGTGCTGGAGGAAGCCAAGCTTCCTGCCTGCCCTGACTGGCTGTGGCCTCTACTCAAGGCAACAAAGTTTTAGTTATAGAAGATAAATAATTTCCAGATACCTGCTTCCAGCCAGCCTCACTGGGAGCTTGGGTTGCTGGGGGCCATGGCCAGCCTGCAAACGGCCACCAGACCCTCACCCAGGCTGGCCAGGCACCCCAATGGGGACTGCCCTCTTGAAGGGGATGTGGCCAGCCTGCAAACAGCCTTCAGGGCAAACCAGCTGGCCCCCACCCATGCACCAGTCCTCCATCCTATATAATAAAACGGTAATATGCAAATTGACCCTAACAGCAGAACAACTGGGAATGACTGGTCACTATGACATTCACTGACCACCAGGGAGCAGAAGCTCAATGCAGAGCTTTGTGATCGGTGCGCTCCCACACTGTGGGGGAGCTCTTCTCCTGCCATGGCCTCTGGTCCCATCTGTCTGCAACCCCACTCCCACCACCAACACTCCCACACACTGCTGGTGCTGGCCCTGCTCACACCTGCTGACAGCACAGAGCAATTAGGGCCAGGGCCATCAGCAGGTATGAGTGCAGGCTCTAGTATTTGCAGTAGGTGTGAGTGGGGCCAGCACTGGCAGAAGGTGTGCGTGCTGGGTGGAACTATCGTTCATGGGAGCAAAGAATTTTCAGTAACCATCAGAGGCTTGTCCTGATGACAGCAACCTGCACCCCACCTTGGTCTGGTGCCCCCGCTCACCTACTCTACCATCCCACTGTGGCCGACACCCGCCATGTTCCACACTCTGTCACCTGCTGCTGACACTTTCCATGTTCCGTATGCACCCCCTGGTGGTCAGTGCATGTCATAGCAACTGGTTGTTTGGTTGTTCGACCATTTGGTCTATTTGCATATTAGTGTTTTATATATACATAGATAGAACTTCTTTAAGAATATGTCCACCTCTTTGAAGGAGCACAGAGTAAGTCTACTTTATCTCCCTCTCTCACCCAGGAGAGTGCCTAGAAAATTGTGGCTTTTTAATTGAATGTTTCCTACACAAAACTGACATGATTTTTGACTCCCAATCCTCACAGCTTATCAATAAAAATAGAGCCTTGAGAGAATCACAAACAATTGAAAGTTCTATTCTCTTCAAAAGTTTCAGCCTTTTTCAAGTTGTTTTGAAATAGAAGGTGTTTTTGTTTTTCTCTGGAAAAAAAAAGTGCTTTGGGATATTTCATGGTATTGGCCACTTTCCTCTATCCATCTGGTGGCATTTTCAGTTATGACGGTTACCCCAAAAAGCAGCTATGTTTTTGAAACCAATATTGCTGTAGATAAATTATAGAGTCCAAACTGAGTTTTTTAATATTTGATACAGAGAATACTAATATTTCTTTAAAAAATGGTAATACTTTATCTCCTTGTCTTTCCAAGTAAGTGACCCTGATACAAGCTGAATGGTATCCTTACTACCTTTAACATGTGGCTACTATAGTTAGCTGTTGACTAATATTAGCAAAGTTGGTGCATATATCAGAGTTTTTGTGTCCCATTTCTACACTATTGCTGATGGTTTGACCTTATAATGTGATAGAATTTCTAGAACAATTTCTTTCAATACAGAGAGAAAAAGAGAGAGAGAGAGAGAGATTTCAGCCCATGTTCATTTTACCACATTGTGAATTATTGGTGATTGAGCAGAAAATCAATAGACATGAAGCAATGATGTAAAAATATTTATAACTTCCCCTAAAATGCAGTCCACATTATTCCATATTCTATTTAGCTATAAATAGAATATCAAGAAATTAGTGGTATGAATATTGTACAAACTAGGGGCCTGGTGCATAAAAATTTGTGCACTCAGGGGGATCCCGCAGCCTGGTCTGTGCCCTCTCACAGTCTGGGACCCCTCAGGGGATGTCCTGCTGGTGTGCCTGGCCAGCCTGAGTGAGGGGCTGATGGCTGTTTGCAGGCTGGCCAAGCCTCCCAGTGGGGATCCTCACCCCATGGGGGTGTGGCAAGCCTGGGTGAGGGCCTGAGGGCCATTTTCAGGCTGCCCACAGTCCCTTCAGGGTTTGGGTCCCTACTGGGGTACCTGGCAGCCTGGGTGAGGGGCTGAGGGCTGTTTTCAGTCTGTCCACAGCTCCCATTGACCCAATGTCCCAGTGAGGCTGGCTGGAATCAGGTTTCAGAGGTCTATATATCTTCTATAATTGAAACTTTGTTTCCTTGAGTGGAGGCCTAGTCAGGCAATGAAGCCTCCTGTTTGCTTCAGCTCCGTGGCTTCTATAATTGAAACATTATTGCCTTGAGCAGAGGCCTGGCCAGCCTAGGCAGACAGTTTCAACTCCATCTCATGGAAGCCTCCTGTTTGCTCTAGCTCCATGGCTGTTGGCCGCCATCTTGGCTGGGTTAATTTGCATACAACTGCTCTGATTGGTTGGTGGATGTGGCTTGGCTGGTGGGCATGGCTTGTGTGTCTCAGAGTGAGGGTCAATTTGTATATTACTCTTTTGTTAGATTAGATTCTAGAAAGAAACCATGATCTTTGTCAATATATAGGACACAGAAGTAAAGAGTAATATATGTACTGAATTAACTGATAATATATTATGTAAGGAAACATGTCTAAAATGTAGAATTAACAATTTAACATTGTCTATTATGGGAACTAAAATAATGAGAGCAGTAAGTGCTATACAACTTGAGAAGAGAAAGATTTCTGAAGACAATTATAAGTGATAGTAAGTAGTATGAGTATGATATTTTGCATTCATAAACACAGTGGGAAAACAGTGTGGTTATATTGAGCCTATAAATGAATTGTATTTTACTTTGAGCAGTTAAGTGCATTGCAAAAAAAGTCCCATTTATCACAAATCAGTCACATCTACATTTGACTGAGGGGAGAGATTATCTGTACTTTAAAGAAATATACATATTTCTAGTTAACAATCATATCATTTTAAATATTTTTGGGAAAAGGTCAGAATAAGTCACAATTCACAAAGTATAACAATATTTATACATATTCAAATAAACTTCAATGGGAAGTGTTTCCAACTCTTTCTAACTCTATATGTTTTCCATTTGCAAATAAATTTGAGTTCTTTCAGCCTTGACTCCAATTGTAGATAAAACAGCTTTGTGCAACATAGAATAAAGGGCTTTTAAGAGGTTTAGAACATTTACAGATAGAAAATATCTCATGCAAAACATTGTGATGAGATAAGTGTAAAGAATTCAGAGTCATATGGATTAATTTCTCTTTAAAATACAAATTAAATATAAAACTATGACAAAAACCATTTGGGAGAATAAAAGTAAAGATTACAAAATATTAAAAAGTATTTTCAAATATTGTCTACAGATTGTTTTTAATTAAAAATATAACATAAATTTACTCAACTCAACAGACTTTTTTTTTTATAAACTTAGTCTCAGTTAAATGATCACTTCTTTTTTATGGCATAAATGTTTCTTAAATAATTAAAATTAATTCTATAAATAAATGTTGTTGCCTACAATTTGCATAAACATTTTTCACAAGGCTTGATTATTTTCCAAATATGTAAGTATAAACATTAAGTGGGGATTGAATAGATTAAAACACATATTAAAAGCAGTATGCTAAGATGGTTTATAGCAGGCTAATAGAGGCCTAGTGGTAGAGCATTCCACCTTGCTCTGTTTACTATTTTTTCTTTTGTATATGCTCAGCACCTACTTAAAATATGCCCCTCCACCCAATATAAAATATATTCAAAGTCTGTAATATAAGGGAAAATGTATTCTCCACTAACCAGATGTACTACTTAGTTATATTCAAGTCAGTGTACTTTATCATCCCCATCCATCACAAACAAATATCTTAAAAGAGTAAAACACAGTTGTCTATACACCTGTTTCTCCTTATCCCAATGCAATTGTACTTCTGCACCATAAGCTAAATGTAGGCTTAAAAATAATTTCAAAAACAAATTGCTTACACAAATTGATTTACAAGTGTATTTACTACTACTGACCATGTTTTAGTCTTAAAATACTCTCATCTGCACCTATTTCAGAGTATTGCTATTCCTTTAGTTTTTATTATTTCTTCCATTTTCTACTACACTTTCAGCAGCAAATCTCATTCACTGTCGTATCTTCAAAAGCCATCAAAAACTATGATTGCCAATCAATGTTTCTTAACTAGACTTTATTCTTGAGATTTAGTCATATAGTCAATTTATAATTAACACACATTTTGATAGCTCCAGTGCCATCTAATATAATAAAAGAGTAATATGCAAACTTACCGTTACCCAAGACACCTAAGCCACGCCCACCAGCCAAGCCATGCCTCCCAGCCACTCAGAGCGGCTGTATGCAAATTAACCCAGCCAAGATGGAGGTCAGTAGCCACAGAGCTAGAGCAAACCAGAGGCTTCTGTTGCAACTGCCTGCCTAGGCTGGCTGAGCCTCTGCTCACAGCCACACCCACTAGCCAAGCCATGACTCCCAGCCAATCAGAGCGGCTGTATGCAAATTAACCCAGCCAAGATAGAGGCTGGCAGGGCGGCTCTGCACTGGGAGCCCCCGTGGTTGGCATAGCTGTGCCAGGTGTGTCAGCTCAGTGGGGGGGAGGTCCAGCCTGGGGCTTCCTTGGGGCATCCAGGAGCACCTGTCTGGGGTCCACTGCCTGGCTCCGCCCCCCAGGGGCCTCCATCAAGCATGCGGGAGAGCAGGTCCTCCACGGGGCTTGCAGGAGCACCCATCCAGGGTCCACTGCCTGGTTCCGCCCCCTGGAGGCCTCTGCGGGGCGTGCAGGAGCACCTGTCCTGGGTCCGCTGCTTGGCTCTGCCCCAGGGGCCTCCTCGGGGCATCCAGGAGTGCCTGTTCTGGGTCAGCTGTCTGGCTCTGCCCCGGGGGCCTCCTCGGGGGCGTGCGGGAGCACTTGTCCAGGGTCCACTACCTTCATCCGCCCCCCAGTGGGCTCCACAGGGCATGTGGGAGCATCTGCTGCACAGAGCAGAGAATCCAAAGCCAGTCTGCTGCCCGGCTCCACCCCGGGTGTGTTTGTTCAGCAGCAGGGCCCCACCAAGGGATCCTGCACCAGCATCTGCCCCTGGCTCACCACCCAGCTCTGCGCCAGGTGTATCCCCTCAGTGGTGGGGGCCCACCAGGCATGTGCGATCGTGGGCCCTCCAGTGGGAAACGTCCAAGCCTGCACTCATCAGCCCTTTTACCCCCCAGTGCACAAATCCTGAAGGGGCTGTGGGCAGCCTGAAAATGGCCCTCAGCCCCTCACCCAGGCTGGCCAGTCATGCCAGCAGGTAGACATCTCCCCTGAGGTGTCCCAGACTGCAAGAGGGCACAGGCCGGGCTGAGGGACCCCCACCCCCTGAGTTCACAAATTTTTTGTGCACCGGGCCCCTAGTCTTGAAATAAAATTACTAAAACTAAATTCTGACCTTCACATTAAGAAAAGGAAGCATTTGATGCATATATTATTTCCTTTTTAACCCAACACTGGGCATTGAATCTGATAATTTTTTTACATAGCAATTATTACTTGTAAAATTTTATGTAATTCATAATCTGACATAAATTGTTAAATATCTATGTTTGTAGGCATATACTGTATTGCATACTTAAATATTTGTGTACACCTTATGTTAACTGCTGTTACCACAGAATGAAAAATAAACACAAACACATAAAGGGTAGGAAGAAACTTTTGGAGGTGATATGTGAGTTTACGGTATTGATAGTGATGATGGTTTCAAGGGTATATACTAGTACTTACCTTCAGACATATAAAATTGTATATATTAAATATATACAGCTTTTTGTGTGTCAACTATTCCTCAACAAATCAGTTTAAAAAGAAGTTATCTTCAGTTTTAGCTTACTATGCCCAGTTGTGAGAGGTATACTCTAAATCATCTTTGAATTAAATTTGAAGACATCTGGTCAATGTGGGTTAGTTGCTCCTCTAAGTCTATGAAACATTATTGTTATGTATCTACCATTCTTGTATATTTCCAACAAGATTTTTTATTGCAATGTTTACCACTGTGTGTTGGGTGTTTAGGATTATGCTTTGTCCTTTTAGTTCCTTGATCTCCACATCAAGAGAAGCTATGCATGTACCTGAGCTGTAATGCTAATGAGCGGAAGATGGGATATTGGGGTTTCTGGAACAAGGGTAAGAGTACTTTGCAATGTGGGAGAAGCATGAATAAATTCAGGTGATATGTGACTATGGTATATTAAAATCACCAAATCACCCCTTCATCATCACACCATTGGCCTTATAAATTTGCAATGCCTTTTCACTTGGACCCTAGCTGGTCCTGTGACCTGTTTTGGGAAAGACTGTTGGCCAGATGTGATGGAAGCACAACCATACAAAGGGCTTGCACATTTTGGCTAGTGCTACTATTCTCTGCTGTTATATTGAGATCAGCATTCCCAAGGTATCCCAGTAGTCCCAGGAAGGGGAGAGAGAGACACATAGAACATAACTGAGTTATCACAGTTGTCTGAGCCACCATAATCCTAGATTTGTTGTCAGCCAGCTAATTCCTAGATTTGATCAAATTCACTCATCAGCAGAGCTACCTAGCTGTCTCCCTAGACATGTTCATAATATACGCTTCTTTTTTTTTTTAATATATATGTTTTATTGATTTCAGAGAGGAAAGGAGAGGGAAAGAAAGATAGAAACATCAATGATGAGAAAGAATCATTGAATGGTTGCCTCCTGGACACCCAACAATGGGGATCGCACTCACAACCCAAGCAAGTGCCCTGATCAGGAATGGAATCGTGTCCTCCTGGTTCATAGGTCAACCCTCAACCGCTGAGCTACCACAGCAG
Organism: Murina feae; assembly: GCA_004026665.1. NCBI lineage: Eukaryota > Metazoa > Chordata > Mammalia > Chiroptera > Vespertilionidae > Murina > Murina feae. The sequence continues at coordinate 8,992 of PVJC01055838.1, forward strand.
GACTATGCTTATTTTCTTAAGCAACTGAGGTTTTGACACTATTTTTTTTGTTTTGTTTAATCCTCACCAATGGATATTTATTTCATTGATTCTTAGCGAAAGTGAAAGGGAGGGGAGATAGAGAGATAGAGAAAGAGATACTTATGTGAGAGAGATACATCAATTGATTGCCTCCCGCATGTACCCCAACCCAGGCTAGAGATTGAACCTGCCATCCAGGTACATGCCCTTGACTGGAATCAAACCCATGATCCTCTGGTGCACAGGCCAATGTTTTAACCACTGAGCAAAGCTGGCCAGGGCTTGACACTGTTTTCTAATGAATCATCATTACATTTATGTATAGACCCCCTCATTCTTATATCAAATCACGCCACACTATTTGAAAAGCTATTAGCTAGTAACATATATGTTATTCTAACAATATATGAGAAGTTCAATTCTGAACTACTCTGTTCTATATTATTACCTTGTGTCATGTTCTGACTTTAGAAGATCAATATTTTAAATGACTGCTATATATATATATATATATATATATATATATATATATACATATTGCCATTTGTGTGTATGAAACTATGAATTTTAAATGGAGAAGAAAATTTACCCATGTATGAAACCATTTAGAAATATATATATATATATATATATATATATATATATATATATATATATATATATTAGGGGCCCGGTGCACAAAAATTTGTGCACTCGGGGTGCAGGGAGTCCCTCAGCCCGGCCTGTGCCCTCTCACAGTCTGGAACCCCTCAGTGGATGTCCTATGATGGCTCCAGTCTGCCAGGCGCCTTCTGTGCGTGTGTGTGTGTGTGTGTGTGTGTGACCACTGGGGACCTGCCCCCAGCCGCATCTGAGGCTTGGAGCAGTCCTCCTGTGTGTGTCTACCTGCCGGGGACCTGCCCCCAGGCACACCGTGGAGGCTTGGAGCAGGCATCCCCTCTATGATGATCTCTCAGACTCTTGCCCTCCCCTGCATGTTGTTCTCTTTTTTGAGCTGTGACCAGGGCTGGGTGCGGCCTGCCTCCCAAGCTTGCCTACTGCCCATCTTCCTCCAGCCACCAGAAAGCA
>PVJC01055839.1:0-10075 GCA_004026665.1 Murina feae
TTTGGTCACAACCACTGTCCTCATTTACACCAATAAGTTTGCCTCCACTAAATTCCTCAGGCTGCACATCGAGAGTCTTTCAAATGAAAGGAGTGTCAATATTCCCATCCTCAATTATTTCTTCTCTAATTCCATCTAGGTTCAATTAAAGTTTCACTTCCAGCCTTATCACTTTTTTGTTTCTTTGCTTCATTTGAACTTTATTTTTTGATTATTCGTTTCTGTAAAATGTCACAGGGTGTTTTATCACTGGTAGAAAAAGAGGCAGCACTCTATATACTTTATTGTCTATGCAAGAATTGAATAACAGACATGTAGTTATCAATCACTGACCGACTGTGAAAGAAGTGATTGATCACTGCTCATGATGTGCATCTGATATTTACATAATGATTTGTGGATTAGAGATATAGCAGCAAAGTTTGTACTTTGTGCAATTACTTATAGTTAATCCATAGTGATTAAAATGGAATTGTGTTGTTGGGGGACTGATGTCATTTAACTAAACTATGGTAACTATAGCTCCGGCTCATGTTGCTCAGTTGATTGAGCATCTTCCTGTGCACCAAAAGATCACTGGCCTGATTCCTGGTAGGGTGTGTAAGAAAGGCAACTGATAGATGTTTCTCTCTTAGATCAATGTTTCTCTCTCTCTCCCCACCCTCCATTTCTCTAAAGAAATCAATGAAAACATTAAAAAAACTATAATAACTAAAATTTGTGCATTTCAGAACTGTGCAAAGGAATGCCTGTATTTATTAACTATTTTTAATATAATTTATTATCAGTTTTTATATAAATTATAAAACCAACTTTTTAAAATGTCTGTGTTTAACAATTGGCTCACAAAGTTCATTAAAATTTAACAATTGGCTCTCATCAGTGCTTTCAGATCATAAATTCCTCAAATCATTTTTTTTTTTTGAGAGAGAGAGAAAGAGAGAGGGAGAGATTGATTTTGTTCCACATTTTTATGCATTTATTGGTTGATTCTTGCATGTGCCCTAACTGGGGATTGAATTCACAACCCTGGCATATCGGAACAATGCTCTAAGTAACTAAGCTACCTGACCAGGGCTTATGCCTCAATTCTATGAATTCAGTCCTTCCTTCCCTTTCCCTCCCTCAGCCAAAACACAGATACACACACAAATACAGTTAAAACTAAGCAAAAAATTCTCTTTTTTTCAACTTTAGTCCTATAGTATCTGGGTCATAGAGCTCAGTGTTTGTACAATGATGAATTTACACACACATGAGAATGCACACCTAAATTCACATCATTCCCTCATACGCATAATTTGGGTGTAGCACGCCCAAATGAAATAAATGCTGTGAGTCATAGGGCTGTAATGGATGCTGACTGCTTGACTGTGCTACTCTGTGCTCCAAAAATATTTTTTGTTTATTTGGTTTTCTGATTATGAAAGAACTAGAGGCCTGAAGCATGAAATTCACGCAAGGGACTTGGCCCTCAGAGCCCCAGCTTCGTCCAGAAGGTCGTTTGGCTGTCCAGTCTAAATAGCATATTACGTGTTTTTTTTTATTATAGATACATATACATTGGAAAGAATAGAAAGGATATCAAGAAGCTGTTAACTCTTTCCTAGAGCATAGAGATAGAGATAGGAGACAGTGTTTGAGGTGAAAAATATGAGAAAAGACAAGGGAAGATAATTAATTTTGAGTGCCTATCATGTACTTGGCACTTTCTTGGTAACTCTTATAATCAGGTACCATGTAAATGAGAAAAAACAAGACTCAGAGAGAAAACAGCATGGAACTAGTGGAGCTGTAAATTGAACTCAGATCTGCTAACTTCAAAACACAGGCCCTTTTCACTATTCTACTATATGGTCTCTGTACATGGTGGGCAGCATGGAAAGCCTGGTGGGCTAAAAGAGCCCTGACTGAACTGGACACCCTGAGGTAAGGCCCAGAGATGCAAATGCCTAAATAACAACTTTCCTCCTCAGTCCAGTCCATGTTCACATCATGAGAACCCAGGTGACCAGTCTCTAACCCAGGGTCATTCCATTGTACTACATATATCATGCCGCCTTATATGTAATTCTTATGAAAAACACATCATAAACATTCCCCAATATCCAGGGTATCCTAATACTTTCATTCTGGGACAAGAGGATGACATATATGAGTGTCATCATGGACAGAGTGTTAATTATGCTTCTGGAAATACCCTTGTTTTATTATTCAGTCAATTTTGACCTACAGGAAGGAATTTCACTCATATTATAAATGTTCCCAGTGGTTTTCCCCTCCCTGGTGGTTGGTGCACATTCCTACGCTGAGTGGGGGCGGAGGTGTAGTGGTGCTGAAGCAACAAGGAAATTTGTAGTCAGATAGACTTGGGGTGGAATCTTAGCTCTGTTACTGTTACCTTGGACAAGTAATTTCACCTCTTTGAACCTCAGTTTACTAATCTGTCAACATGTTGAAACAGTACTCATCATTTTTTCTGTCAAGCCTGCTCCTCCTCCCCTGCCAACTCTTTGCCTAACAGCATAAACTACCAGTTTCGTAAGCCAGAGCTCAAGTGTCACCTTTGACTTCTCCCCTTTTTCACACACCAGTCCAATCATGAATTTGATGATTTTGCCTCCAAAATCTCTATTCTCCTTACTGTACCCTAATTTAAGTCATCATCCTTTTGCCTGGATTATTGCAGACACTTCTAAATCGTTTCCCTGTCTCCAAATTTGTGTCCTTTAATCTATCCTCTACATTGTAATTAAGAGTGATTTTTTCTAAAATCAAAACTGTTAATGCCACTGACCAGTTTAAAACTCTAATGGCTTTCCATAGCTTATAAGATAAAATCCAAAGCTTTTTTATTATGAGGCCTTTCCTGATTTGCCCTCTACCTTGGCTGTCATTGCTCCCCCACCTTGTCCTCTCTGCCTTAGCCAAAACTGTTCCCTCTGTTCTACAGACACATCATATTTTCTCTTGTTTCTAGGTTGTTGCATATTCCATTGCTGCTGCCTGGAACATGTTCTCTCCCTACCAACTACCTTCTTGTACTTCCACCTCATTTACCTAGCTAAGTCTTAGCTGTTCTTCAGATCTCCATTTAGGTATCACTTCCTCTTAAAAAATCTTTCTCCTGATTTGTGTTCCTATAGCACACTGTGCTCACCCCTTGAAATCATAATTGCCTACTTTCTCACCTACTTCAACGAGTAAAATCTAAATTCCTTAAGGGCAGAGATGTTATCTTGCTTACCACAGAATATAGCCTCTTGTAGGTACATAGTAATGTTCAACACATACTTGATTAGCTGATTGAATTAATGAACTGTTCTGTGCTCTCATTGTCCAGATCCCTGGCTCTGTACACTAGGTTTCAGAATCTGGCTCTGGTCCTCTGTTCTGGCTTTGGTGATCTGTTTTCTTCTTGCATCTAGATAAATCCCAAGATTTTTAACTCTCTGTATTCTCTCTAATTAACAACTTCCTCTGCAGTTCCAATTAGGATAGCCCAAAGAATCCATGTACTGGTGCTGATCAATCCTAACCACCACTGCTATTTGCCCAGAAATAATCCTATCTAATAAAAGAAGAATATGCAAATTAACCGTCACTCCAGGACAAAGATGGCAGTGCCCATAGAGGTGGGGCAGGACCCTGGAGGCGTCACACCGGCAACGTGAGCACAGCAGGCAATTGGGCCTGCAGGCAACACCGAGCAGGGCCTGCTGGGCGGTGGCAGCTGCAATGGGCAATCGTACGGCAGGCAGCACACAGCAGGGCCTGCTGGGCGGTGGTGGTGGCAACAGGGGACTAGGCAATAAGACCACAGGCAGCACCCAGAAGGGACTGCTGGGAGGTGCCATGATAACCCCTGAGCAGACAAGCAGGGCCGCAGGCAGCACACAGCAGGGCCTGCTGGGAGGTCACCATGATGACCCCCGAGCAGACAAGCCAGCTGCAGGCAGCACCCAGTAGGGCCTGCTGGGAGGTCGCCATGATGACCTCCAAGCAGACAAGCGGGGGCTGCAGGCAACACACAGCAGAGAGAGCAAGCAATCTCTGGGAGGTCACCGTGGTGACCCCCCGAGCAGACAAGCAGGCAGCAGGCAGCACACAGCAGGGCCTGCTGGGCAGTGGCTGTGGCGATGGGGGAGCAGGCAAGTGGGCAACCAGAGAGCAGGCAGCCAGACCAGCAGGCAGCACACAGCAGGGCCTGCTGAGCTGTGGCTGTGGTGAAGGGGGAGCAAGCAATCAGGACCTGCAGGCAGCACCCAGCAGGGCCTGCTGGGTGGTGGCAGTGGCGATTGGGGAGCAGGCAAGCAGGGTGACCGGGGAGCAAGCAATAGGGACCCATAGGCAGCACCCAGGAGGGCCTGCTGGGCAGTGGCTGCATCCACCGGGGAGCAGGCAAGCAGGGCGACCAGGGAGCAGGCAATCTTCCTGCAAGCAGCACCCAGCAGGGCTTGCTTGCCCATCCCCATGGTGTGGAGCAGACAGGCCCCGCAGAGAGCAGAGAACCACGTGGAATGGGCCCAAGCCATCAGTAGCACATCCCCTGAGGGCTCCTGAATTGGAGAGAGTGCAGGCCGGGCTGAGGGACCTCCTCACCTGCCCTCCCCCTCCCCCACCTACCCACGCACAAATTTTGTGCACCGGGCCTCTAGTCTGATAATAATAACAAACCATTTAATGAACACCTACTATGTGGCAATTCCTTGTATGTAAGGCAGACATTAGTCTCATTTTATTGATGAGAAAACACGTTCTATTCATATCTAATAGTGACTCAGGATTTGAACCCAGGTCTGCTAGGTTTCAAAGCTTTTCCACTATATAGGCTTGAAAGTGTTATATTTCTTATTGTATTTGGTTTGACAAAAAACATGTGTAGGTAGGGGAGAAAGATAATGGTAGCAATGAGGCAAACCTGTTGGAAGGGGAGTCTGGTAATATCTAACAAAACTACACATGCATTTATCCTTTGACCCAGAAATCCCACTTCTAAGAATTTACCCTTAAGATATATCTACAACATTAGAAAAATACACATGCATAAAATTATTAATTACAACATCACTTGTAATACAAAATACTGGAAACAACTGAAACACCCATACAATGGAGAATGGTTGAATAAACTATAGAAGCGGTTCTCAAACATTTTGTTCATAGACCTCGTTTACATACTTATAAGTTATTGAGAATCCCAGAGATCTTTTGTTTATGTGGATTATATATATTGGTATTTACCAGGTGCAGCTGTTAATAATGCAGGTTTTGTAATAAAAGAAAATACGATAATTTCAAGAGAAACATCAAAAGTGCTTTATTCAAAGTAATGTCCATCGCTAGCTACACATTTCCCCCATCTTTCAGGTAATTTGTGGATATCATCCCAATAGAACTTTCCTTGTTTTGAGCAAACCATTCAGAGACCCAATTTTCCACTTCTTCGTATGTTTTGAAGTGCTGCTCAGAAAGTGCGTGTGCCATCAATCAGAACAAGTGGTAATCTGAAGGAGCAAGGTCTGGTGAATACAGCGGGTGGGTTAATACTTCCCTGGCAAGATCTTTTAATGTGTCTTTAACTGGTTTTGAAGTGTGTGATGGTGCATTATCATGACTTGCCACGTCTTCTGGCCCATTCTGGTTGTTTCATGATCAAAGCATGGTTCAAATTGATTATTTGATGTCAGTAGCGATCAGTATTAACAGTTTCACCTGGTTTTAGAAGCTCATAATACACCACACCTTTCTGATCCCACCAAACGCAGAGCATTGTCTTCTTTCCGAAGCTATTTGGCCTTGCAATCGATGTTGATGGTTGACCTGGATCAACCCATGATTTTGTGCATTTGGGATTCTCAAAATAAATCCACTTTTCATTGCCAGTCACAATTTGATGCAAAAATGACTTTCTTTTGCCTTGACTGGTTTGGCTCAGTGGGTGGAGCGTCGGCCTGCGGACTCAAGGGTCCCAGGTTCAATTCCAGTCAAGGGCATGTACCTTGGTTGCGGGCACATCCCGGATGAGCAGTGTGCTAAAGGCAGCTGATCAATGTTTCTCTCTTATTGATGTTTCTGTCTCTCTATCCCTTTCCCTTCTTCTCTGTAAAAAATCAATAAAATATATTTTTTAAAAAAGGCTTTCTTTCATGCCATTGACGCAACATTTTACTGATGACTTTTTGGTTTTCCATTTGTCTTTCATTCAGTTGATGTGGCACCCATTTTCCTTCCTTTAAAATCTTTCCCATTGCTTGTAAATGATCAGAAATTGTTTGCTGAGCAACATTTAATCTTTCTGCGAGTTGTTTTTGAGTTTGACATACATCTTTATCCAATAATGCTTATAATTGTTGGTCTTCAAACTTTTTTGGTTGACCTGGACATTCTTTGTCTTTCATATGGAAATCATCACTTATAAAGCATTTATACCAGCATTCACAAGTACCTTGAGACGGAGCATGTTCACCATAAGCTTCCCGAAGTATATGATAACTTTCAGCAGCACCTTTCTTCAAAATAAAGTAATGAATTAAAACTTCTCGCAAATGCTCTTTTTCTGGCACGAAATTTGTCATTTTTAAGCATAAAAATATCTGTGATGTTAACACCTTCAGCAAATTTGACATATAAAGTTTTGAAGTTTGCTGTCAATATAACAAAATAGCATATATATCAAATCACATATCAACATATGTGTAATTCCATCTATTGAAAAAAATTCGCATTAACCAGTATACCTGGTATCATCTTAGAAATTAAAACTGAGAAAACATTTTAAGCAATTATTCAAAATGACAGTAATAAATGCATTATAAGTTGACATAAATAACTTATTTTAATGAAAAACAACTATATTTTCCAAAACAAAGAGCATAATAAGCAAAGTAGCATTATTTACATTTTAAAAAATCTCTTTAAAGTCAATCTACTAGAAGACAACTGGGTCATATCTGCTTCTGCATTCAATCTGTTGGGATACACTGTTTTAGTTTATGTATATGAATAAAATCTGTCCTTAACAGATATGTAGTTAGAAAAGAGAGGTGTATTTTAATAGTCATTTCAGATACTTGTGAATATTTTCTTTGATACTATATCAAAATTTGACAAGTGGTAATTTATTTTTTTATAAATTTATTGTTATTTGTGCATTCATTGGTTGATTCTTGTATGTGACCTGACTGGGGACTAAACCAGAAACCTTGGCATGTTGGGACAAGAGTCTAACCAAATGAGCTAACTAGTCAGGGCCACAAGTTGTAATTTCTTTTCCTTTCATTAAAAAAATTTTTTTTTCAATATTTTTAAAATATATTTTATTAATTTTTTACAGAGAGGAAGGGAGAGGGATAGAGAGTTAGAAACATCAATGAGAGAGAAACACCAATCAGCTACCTCCTGCACACTCCCCACTGGGGATGTGCCCACAACCAAGGTACATGCCCTTGACTGGAATCGAACCTGGGACCCTTGAGTCCACAGACTGACGCTCTATCCACTGAGCCAAACCAGTTAGGGCACAAGTGGTAATTTCTTAAAGGTTAGCTGCAATGTGGAATCTGAAACCATAACAGTAAATTTTTGTGCTCTGTTCCATTAAAATCTTTGATCTATATTATATTTTAAAAGTAGATTTTACCCATCTATGTTTTTGTAACATCATGCGTTGGTTATTTGAAAAAATACTAATTCACAGAGTTATGCAGATCTACCAAATGTTGACACATTTCATTATACAACTTTAAAAAACACACTCTACAACATTTGTTAATCTCACTACCCATTTTTTCTGAAAAGTTTAGGAAGTTGTAAAGTTCGTGGTGGTGAATACAGGTTTTTCAAAATTCTAATATTTACCTGAAAGCTTGAATTTTTTCATTGGCTACAAATACTGTTAGTTGTTTTCCTTGAAGTAACAGGCTCACTTCATTTATTTGCTAGACAATGTCTAATTCCCAAGTCTGAATGAATAAGCATAATTATTTTATTGTTCTTTAAAGTAAAAATGATGTTCAAGTAAAAGTGGTGTGTGTGTGTGTGTTTCCAAGTTCTACTCACATCTAGAGCCTAGAAATAATGGCACTGTAGTGGCAATGAGTTCACTTAGCACCTAGATATTGGTTTCTTTCTTTCTTTCTTTCTTTCTTTCTTTCTTTCTTTCTTTCTTTCTTTCTTTTTAGATATTGGTTTCTGAATACCATTCTCCACTAAGTGGAATTAGAGTGTTTAGGGGAAATGGGTGATCCTAGGACTGAGGCTAGGAAAGCACAAGAAAAACCTAGGATGCAGTCCAGAAAGTACGGGAAATGCTTTCAAAATGATGGAGATGATGAAAGAACACAAAAGCTAGCTAAATCTAAAACAATTTGCACATCAAAATAAATAGTGATGGTAACAATGACATAATTCATAGAATGAAATAAAAATTGATGAGTTCATTCTAATATAAATCAACAAATTGATAAATGAATAAATGAGGTAGAAGCATAAAACTCTCCCAATATAGTAGGAAAACAAAAATGTATAAGGAATGATGACAATGTTATTGGAAAATTACTATTTGGCAACCACTATAGTAATAATTGCTTTAAGCAAGAATTATCAATCAATGTTAGAACTTGTGGGGAGTCTCAAATAATCTCCCCACAACAAAAGGGTAATGTGCTAATTAGATCAGACATCTTCTGGACATCCTTCCCAGATAAAGTCATGGTGGCGGGGGCAGAGGCAGAGGTGGTTAGGGTGATTAGGCCAGCAGGGGAGAGCAGTTAGGAATGACCAGGCTGGCAGGGGAGTGTAGTTAGGGGCAACCAGATGGATAGAGGAGGGCAGTTAGGGGTGACCAGGCAGGCAGGCAGGCAGAGAGGTTAGGAGCGATCAGGCAGGCAGGCAGGTGAGTGGTTAGGAGCCAGTTGTCCTGGAGAGGGTGCAGGCTGGGCTGATGGACGCCTCCCCCCGCCCTCCCTGTCCCCGTGCCCTAATTTCATGTACCAGGCCTCTAGTTAATTATAAAGAGCAAAATAGTTACTTTACCCTGGATAAACCTGGCAAATATTGCCTTAGTTAATTAACAAAACGAAGTTGCTCTCACCAATGATGGGATCTATTGGTATCACATACTTCCTAATACAATGCATTGAGGAGACAACATCAGTTTTGAAGTATTCCTGCTAAAAATGCATAACCCGAATCTAACCATGAAGAAACATCAGACAAACTTAAATTGAGGGATATTTTATAAAACAAATGCCCTATATTCTTTTTAAAAAAAAATATTTTATTCATTTTTTACAGAGATGAAGGGAAAGGGATAGAGAGTCAGAAACATCAACGAGAAAGAAACATTGATCAGCTGCCTCTTGCACCCCCCGCCCCTACTGGGGATGTGCCCGCAACCAAGGTACATGCTCCTGACCAGAATCGAACCTGGGACCCTTCAGTACACAGGCCGACGCTCTATCCACTGAGCCAAACTGGTTAGGGCTCTATATTCTTTTTTAAAAATATATATTTTTATTGATTTCAGAGAGGAAGGGAGAGGGAGAGAGAGATAGAAACATCAATAATGAGAGAGAATCATTGATTGGCTGCCACCTGCATGCCCCACACTAGAGATCAAGCCTGCAACCAGACATGTGTCCTTGACCGGAATCGAACCTGGGACCTGTCAGTCTGCAGAACGATGCTCTAGCCACTGAGCCAAACCAGCTAGGGCCCTGTATTCTTAAAAAATGTCAAGGCCATGAAAGACAAAGACTGAGAAACTGTTCCAGATTTTTTAAAAATTAAAGAGATTTGACAACTAATCATAATGCGTGATCCTGCCTAAATTTGGGGTCAGAAAAAACTATTTTCTTTTAATATAATGGATATTAGTCAATCACTTGGAAAAATTTAAATAAGATCATAAATCACAATATTATATCAATGTTATTTTTTAATTAAATCTTTATTGTTCAGGTTATTACAGTTGTTCCTCTTTTTCCCCCCATAGCTCCCCTCCACCAGTTTCCCACCCCGCCCTCTGCCTCTGCTCTTACCACCCCTGCCACTGTCCTTATGCATAGGTGTA
>PVJC01055840.1:0-10070 GCA_004026665.1 Murina feae
CTCTGACTGGTTTGGCTCAGTGGCTAGAGCATCAGCCTGGGGACTGAAGGGTCCCAGGTTCGATTTCCATCAAGGGCATGTACCTTGGTTGAGGGCACATTTCCAGTAGGGGGTGCACAGGAGGCAGCTGATCGATGTTTCTTATCGATGTTTCTAACTCTGTCCCTCTCCTTTCCTCTGTGTAAAAAATCAATAAAAACATATTTAAAAATATATAGAAACATGCTAATTTTGCTTCTTAATTTATTTTACAAGTCAGAGTTTCTTCCTGTCACTAGCCATATTTATTCACATTGATAAGAGTTTGGTTTTTGGCTTTATTTCAAGCAGCCCACAAGTTAAATAATAATCTGTTTTTAAAACCTTTTACTAATCTTTTCTTTTGTTTTGTTTGTTTTTTTCATGATTAAATGCTGTTAATGTGCTAGAGGCAATAGAAATTATTGTGGCTAATGAATACATAAAATATTATTCTATATATCTTCAAAAGAATTATAATTCTATAGCATGTTTCACTACAAATAATGATAATATTTCCAGTGTCTTGATGCCCTCAGCAACTAATATTCTCAAATTTTTAAAAATAGATTTTGTAACATTATACTGGTACAGATGTTGGTCTAAAAAGTTTTCATTGGGCTCTAATTTGTTTGGCTCAGTGGATAGAGCGTTAGTCTGTGGACTCAAGGGTCCTGGGTTCGATTCCGGTAAAGGGCATGTACCTTGGTTGCAGGCACATCCCCAGTAGGGGCTCTGCAGGAGGCAGCTGATCGATGTTTCTCACTCATCAATATTTCTAACTCTCTATCCCTCTCTCTTCTTCTCTGTAAAAAAAAAAGAAAAAATTATATATATAAAGTTTTCATTGGAAGTGATAACTGTAACTTCACCATAATGGATACATGAACATGTGAATTTGTTTATCAGATCTTTTTCAGCATGATATCTAGTAGCTTAACTAGAAAGAGCTTTACATTATACTGCTGAATCTTAGATCAGAGGCAAGCCCTTGCAGGAATCCTGGGTCTCAGGGAACAGTCTAAGGCCACTAGACCTTTAACTATGAAATCAATGCCCGGTGCCACTGTCAAATTCTGCAAGATGTCCATTGAAGGTTTTCCCACACCATTTGTCAAGCCTCATAATCTACTCTCATTCACCTTGTGCTCCAATCATACTGAACCTATTCACTGTTTCTCAAAGATGCAGTATTTATTCTTCTTCTGAGTGTTTTTTGTTTTTTCTTTCACAGTAGATTATGATATAATGTATATTTTATTTTTGTTTTCTTGTAATGTCAGTTTGGGTATTTTTCTGTGTTGTCACAACAATGTTATACACATTTTTTTTTTATGGTTTCATTTCCTCCAATGAGTGACCAAACCAGGTTTACAGCTGGCTTCCACTATTAACTGTACCCCCGTTCTCTGTAAGTTACCATGTTCCCACAGGAGGCTTGTTCATGCTCCATGGACATCCTTTAAAGAGGGAGGCAACTATGACAAATACTCTATATCCCATAGTTCTTGCTATAACCCTTATTGTAGGGCACAGCATCAGGCAAGAGTTTGAAAGCCGCCTTCTTCAAAGCTAGGGCAAGCTAAAGGATTTTTTTAAGTTTTTTTTTTTAATTTTTGAGATAATTTTAATATGTAAATAAGTTAGAAATGTATGAGTGTGCATAAAACTTTCATTCAATTTCCATTTAATCTATAACTTCCATTACTATAAAATATTAGTTAACCTTATCAACCTTGGTAAAATATACTACCTAATGTAACCATTTTTTCAACTGTCTGTTTCAAAATCTAACTCAGAATCCACATGGACTTAATTGTCATGTCTGTCATCTTCCCCGATCTGAGGAAGTCATTCTTCTTTTTTTGTGATATTTTTTTCTTTTTTCATATTTTTGTAGTCTCTTGTGAAGGGTCAGTTAATATGTAGAATGTTCTTCAACTTGAGGTCATCTGGTGTTTTCCATCATTAGACAGCAGAGTAAATGTCTTTAGTGCATGATCTCAGGGGATGCAGGAGGTGGGTATTTTTTACTGATGTTATTTATCCTCAAGCACTTGACCAATGCGCTGTCTTTGAGATTATGAAAATATTCTGTTTCGGCTTAAATTTTCACCAACTTATTTCTACATTTTCTAATGAACCTTGTCTAGGAAATTATTATTAAAATATGCTAAATGGTGATATTTTATTTTCTTCGTTCTTTATATATTATTAATTCCAATTCTTTCACAAGAAAGACTTCACATCTCCCCACCCTGTTTATTTATGAATCATTTATTTGTATAATCATAAGCTCGTGGATATTTATTTTATTTGCATTTTTTAGTACGTTTTTACATTCTGGCATTGCAAGATGCGTAGACTCGTCTTTATTCCCCTTAGTCTCTGGAATTTCATGAAGGAGCTGTATTTTGTAAGAAGTATAGTCTCACTGTTATTGGAGAATGGTATTAGAAATTAAGATGTGCTCATTGCTACCATCTATGACTGATTCTAGTTCATTTCTGTGAATAGCATTGAGGAAAAAAAACATATATACACAAACACACACATTCATCATGCATATACAATTCCATATTTAATTATGTATCTCTGGGTGAATGTGTGTTTTAATGAGTCTCTATTAATACCTAAGGCTTTATTAGAGCTTTCACCCTTTCCTTATTTATAACTTTTTTTCCATCATTGAGGAATCTGGGTCTCATTGTTCACTGTTTGTTTGTTTGTTTAACCTTATTATACCAATAAAGTGGTTTCAGGATTCCCAACCTATACTCTTATAGGAACAAATACACCCCCAAGGGTACAGTGCTTATATTCAGTTCTTTTTATTTGGCCTTATAGTATTTTTCCTTAATCATATTTGTAACTTAAATGGCACATCTTTTTTTTTTCTTTTTATTAAGTTTAATGGGTGACAGTGGTTAATAAAAGTATATAGGTTTCAGTTGTAGACTTCTATAACACATCATCTGCATATTGCATTGTGTGCTCACTACCCCTAATGAAGTTTCCTTCCATCATAATTTATCTCCCTACACCCTCTCATACCTCCCTTCATCCCCTTTCCTCTGGCAATCACTATACTGTTGTTTGTGCCTCTAAGTTTGTTTTTGTTTGTTTGTTGATTAAGCCCATGACTGTTAAATAGCACCACCTATGACTCTTCTACTTGTGCTTCTATAGAGATTAGACCACAATTCCAGAAGGTCCCTGCCCATTCGAGGAATGCAACTATAAACAAAACATAGTTTCTGCTCTCAGGAGTGCATTACCTCAAAACCTGTCAAGGCATTTCTTTTGGCTCAGAATACTGGATCATTCAGTCACAACATGCTAGTTGAAATTAGAATATAGCAAATGCTATCTCAATAAGTCAATTAAATAATGGCTATTCTGTGGAAACAGGAAAGAAAGGTCTTAAAAGATATATTTGGGCTAAAGACTCAGAATTGTTTGATGGGTAGGAACTCTGGCTTTAAAGTAGACCATACGCAGATTTGAATCCAAACTCTGCCATTTACTGCTACAAGAATAAACGTAATCTACATAGGAATATTAGAAAGAATTACAAGCAAAATGATACTGAGAAGACCATATATGAATGCAATCAAACTGCACAGTAATTTTTGAGAAACCAGAAAAAGGATGATACTAGCAAAAATTCTAGCAAGTATATGGAAGATTAAGATGCTCCTGTCACTCAGAGATGGAAACAATATGCTTAAAAACATCTTAGAAACATATATCTTTTCTTTCATTTTAGTTCATTTGACATTATTAAATTTGAGTATTGCTTCAGAGAATATGTTTCCTTAAGGAGATAAAGTAGACTTCTCTAAATCCCCTCTACAACACCAGCCAATCTTCAAAGTGCTTATAGGCTCTTGCTGAATATAGCTGATGGAACCATTACATTTGTGCAGTGATAAGGAGCAAAGCCTCTCTGAAAGCACAAATCATTGTGCTCCCTTTTGATTTGTATTATTTTCCCTCTCCCTGTACTTCAGTATGAATTTTTAATTCATCCTATGAGTAGATAAGATAATTGTTGGTTCAGCTGCAGGTATTCTCCAATTTTAATGATTTATTTGAGTAGACATCAATAAAACATTTCTTAAGGCATTCTGGAAAATATTAAGATGACTGAAATCACCAGCTCAATTTTGAAAATACTTTATTTACCCCCTTAAATAATTATGACACTTTCTGGAGATGCAGTTTGCTGGATTAATCACTCAAAGTTTATAGGTCATTCACTCAATATGGAACCATTTCCAAGTTCTCTGTTTTCTCTATCATTCTTCATCCTATGTCATAAACCTTGGCATGCTTGACACAATAAAAAACAAACAAATAAACCAAAACAGAAGACATAGATTCTTCAGTAGGGTTTAATGTGGTAAGGACATACTTGAAGCATATAAATCATTAATTGCTATTTTAATTAACATTGAAAATAAAAAGAAAGCTGAAGTGAAAGGAGAAAAGCACTTATTTGAAAAAAAATTTTAAATGTATAATACAGGGACAGGGGTTCAGGCAGAAACCTAAATTAAATGCCAAATTCAGGCAGAAGCAACAGGATTTTTAAGAGAAAAAGGAAGGAAATAATTACATGAATAGAAGAAAGGAATTTATATCCGTGCTAATAAGCTAAGTTATTCCTTAGCTATATTCTATACTCTACTATATTCTTTAGTAACACGGTTGGTTACTGATTCTAAAGAATGTCCATAATCATCAGTCCTTGTGGTCAAGATGGCTGCTTTCCTCTCATCTTTACAAATAGTTGTGTGTAAGACAATATTGGTTGGGCCCAGTCCAAAAGGTATTTCACCAGGTTAAGCATTCCAAAGCTTCAAGGAGTCAGACCTGCAAGGCGGTTTCTCTGGAATGGGCGCTCTAGTTCTATTTTAAAATGACACTCCACTTATGTGTATTTTTCATATTTTCCCCTTTTTATTAAGATCTTATCTTCAAAGCATTACTGCTCAACCATTACACAGTAACACTGATCAGTTCTTTAAAACCTTCTCAACGGTCATTTCCTTCATGTATGTCATATTATCATGGATCTCTCATCATCAGGAAAGCTCATTCCTGGTGTTCATTTAGAAGGGAAAGTGGTTTTCTTAGGAGCCTTCAGACACATTTGAGCAACAAAAACTCCAAAAGAAAGAAAGTTTTTACTGATGTGCTTCTTTAAGGGAAAACATCTGCAGATCCTGAAGTTTCTCACATGAAGTTCCATAGGCCTCAGTTATCATCTCAAAACACTGCATGACCATTCGTTATTTCAGTGGTATTCTTATAACATCCTATCTAATAAAAAGGGAATATGCAAATCCCCATCACACTGTAACGAGATGTCTGCGCCCACAGCAGAGGCAGGGATTCAGTAACAGATGATGGCTGTGTCCACAGTGGAGGCAGAGTTTCCATAACGAGCTGCATGGGGTTGGATCAGGGCAGGGGACCTGAGGTTGTGCCCTCCACCTGGTGTGGCCTGACAGGGGACCTCAAACTATGGCCCCTGCCCCGGTGCTGGGCTGGGGGACCTGAGGCCATGCTCCCTGCCTGGCAGGGCTTGATAGGGGACCTCAGGCAGCCCCTTCTGGCCCAGGCCAGGGGACCTCAAGGCGTGCCCCCTGGCCTGGGCCAGGGGAACTCGGGCTGTGCCTTCCATCCCGGCACTGGGCCAGGCAACCTGAATCCACACCCCTTACCCAGTGGGGCTTAATGGGGGTCTGGCTGGGTCTGGGTCTCACATAATTTTGAGGCACATGTGGAGGTATAGGGACTTGACTCTGGTTCCCATGGCATGCCCTGGACTTTGACAGGAGGAAGATTTTAATATACATTTTACTAATTTTCTTTCATCTCTGACACTTTTATTATACAGAAAGGGCAAATAGCAATATTAAAATATTTCCTCTAATTAACTTTTAATGTGCATGAATTTTATGCACTGGTTCACTAGTTGAGCTATAAAAAAAACAGTCAAAGATTTGTAACAGCAAAACTTCCTATCACAAACAACATGCTAAGAACCCTCAGTTTGAATAATAGACCTGAACCAGAAGGCAATACCAGAGGACAGCCAGCTAATGGGATCAAAGATCATAAGGGTGTTACTGGCATTTTGCCTGTGCCCATCTGGGTTTTATCTAGTTGTGTGCTTATTATGGCAAAAGTGTTTATCCAGGTACAACAAGAAGTATTAGTAATAGCCAGCTCCATTTTATTCTGCAAGAATATAATAAAAGCATTCAATTTTCTAATGCAATTCATGTGAGGGGATCTAAGGTTATTAGTTTTTTTGTTTATTTTTATTGTTTGAGTTTTGTGTATGTTTATTTATTTTGGCAGCTAAGCATTAGTGACAGATTCCATAATCTTTACTAAAATTTTAGATAAGTTTATAACTATGTATTAATTTCAAGTAGCACCTATCCAAGAAAAAAGTATTTTTTCAAACCTGGAAGCTTTACTGGTTGCCATTGCAAGGTATGGAACATCCTGATATGTGTGTACAACCTGTTTCACATTTTAATCTGTGATATAGATTTAAGGGTGATGCCAAATGCTAAGTTTCTGATTGTTCCTATAATAAAATAGATGTGATCTCATATTATTACCTATCATATTTCTTACTAGAAGCCCAGTGCACAAAAATTTGTGCACTCGGGGGAGGGGGGATCCCTCAGCCTGGCCTGTACCCTCTCACAGTCTGGGACCCCTTGGGGGATGTCCATCTGCTGGCATGCCTGGCCAGCTTGGGTGAGGGGCTGATGGCCATTACAGGCTGCCCACAGCTCCTTCAGTGTTTGGGTCCCTCCTGGGGTGCCTGGCCAGCCTGAATGAGGGTCAGAAGGCCATTTCAGGCTGCTCACATCCTCTTCAGGGTTAGGGTCTCTACTGGGGTGCCTGGTCAGCCTGGGTGAGGGGCAGATGGCCGTTTCAGGCTTCCCACAGCCCTTTCAGGGTTCGGGTCTCTACTGGGGTGCCTAGCTGGAAGCAAGTATCTTGGATTTATTTAACTTCTATAATTGAAACTTTGTTGCCTTGAGTAGAGCTCAGGGCCTGCAGAGCCCTGGCTTCCTCCCTTGCCCAGGGCAATTCCAGTTCTGTGGCTGCCACCACCTTAGTTGAGTTAATTTGCATAGTTGCTCCTGATTGGTTGGTGGGCATGACTTGTGGGTGTAACGGAGTGTGGGTCAATTTGCATATTACTCTTTTATTAGATTAGATTTGCAAGATAGAAAGGGACTGATAAGATATGTGCAAAGAAAAAAATAAGCTCACTAGCTTGCATTGCAGTTGCAACATGTTCTATAAAAGCAGGATCTTTAGGACACCTTTCAAAACCACCAATTAATAAGGTGAACCTGTTTTAATAGGACAATCAACATAAAAAGGCAATGAGGAGGAAAGGTATTTAAAAATGTCAACAATCTGGGGCATCCCAGAAATTCTGACTTGTTCATCAATAGTGTAAGGCAGAACTAATGTGAAAAGGATTGGGAAGAAGGTTAAGTCAATGTTCATGATTATAGAGGTGTGGTCTGGATTCTTTGATTAGCTATCTATAACAGATGGTTATAGACCTGCTCCCTTTTTAATTTAAAACATTGTGTTTGTTGGGCAGTCCAGTTATGTGCAGGAGATTTTTGATTATAAGTTTTGGTGTTTAATTTGATCTCATTTAATTAACTGGTCATCAAAGACAGATAAAACTAACTGCAAAAGTCAACCTGTAATTATTTCAAAGGGTAAAAGCTTATGTTTGCCAAATAAGGCAAATCTAAGATTTAGAATGGCTAATTCAATGCCTTTGACCAAAGTAATTTTTGTGACATAAAACATTTTAAAACAATATCTATAATCATGACTGATAACAATACATATCATATATCTAGAAATTTTATATAATTTGTGGGGCATTTGTATTAGCATAATAAAAAGTGCCTATAAATACAGCATAATTATTATTTCTTATTTGACTATCCTTCTCCTGTAATGTTAACATATTAAATTGCCTAATTAGTTTAATTCTCTCTTTTATAAAGAGCTAGGTCCTTTGAAAAGTTCCAGAGACTCTTCTTGAAAATCTTAAAGTTATTTTCAAGTTAAGACTATTTTAAAATTTGAATTTTGGTAAGTTTGTCAAAAACATCAAAGATATTAAAACAGTCAAGTAGGATCATAAATCATCATAAGAAAATACTCATCCATGAACCAAAGTAGCAAAGACTTTGCAGACAAGTACAGAAAGTTAAACAGTTGTGAGCAAAATTTAGCTGTTTTAATATTAAGAGGCCTTGGTTACTTATGCAATTAAAGAACTTAATAATAAAGAGCTCAGAAAATAATTTTAATAAAATAATCTCTTTTGTTTTCTTTTATAATCTCTTATTATAAACATACAATAGTACAGGAAAACATTGTCCTTTTAGAAGACAAAATAATTTTAAGTTTTAGTCTTTTATAAGCATATCCTAGGCATTAAAGTTGATAACTTTAGAGCAAATTCTCTTTATTTTCTTCTTTCTGATCTCACATAAAATTCCTCAGGATTCCTTTTCACAAAACTACCACTTTATTTATTAAAAAATATATATTTATTGTTGAAAATATTATGTATGTCCTATTTTTTCCTAATTGATCTTTTCTAGTCCACCCCCACCCCTGTCCTAGGACTTTACCACCCTATTGTCTGTGTCCATGGGTTAAGCATATATGCATACAAGTTTTCCGGTACCCACCAACCCATCTCCTGCTTCCTTCTGAGATTCAACAGTCTGCTCCATGCTTCTATGCTTCTGGGTCTACTTTGGTCATCAGTTTATTTTGTTCATTAGATTCCACATATGAGTGAGATCACGTGATACTTGTCTGTTTCTGACTGGCTTATTTTAGTCAGCACACTATTCCCCAAGTCCCTCCAGTTCATCTCTAGTTTCCTTACCCATTAAGAACCAACTTTATTTTAGGACAGAATTACTTTACTTCCCTCAAAAATGCATCTCCATATATGCATACCATATAATGTTGTAATGTACCCCGCGAATCACACAAGGACGCCTCAAGAAGTCAAATTAGAAGTCACATTTATTGCAATTCCTGGACTACTCGGGGGCATTTTTGCTCTCCAAACCTCGCAGTGATAAGATGGCCACAACACTAGATTTATATAGGCAAAAATCACAAGGTATGGATTACATCTTTGGGTTTGGAATGGGGAACCGTATTGCATCCCTGATATAGGAACAAAAGTAGGAATGAGGAACCTGGTTTGCAAAAAGCAGTTTACAGAAGTAAAATTGGGTGTGCTAGTTACCACTGAATCAATGGAAACGCATTGCCTAGAGCCACTGGTCATGGGGCCACTGAGTCAACTGGAATGTGCTATCTGTAGCCATTGAGGTAAATTTAGGATAATTGTGCTGTCCTTGTTCCCAGGTACAGAAGAATGTGCTTTCTAAAACCAGTGAGATCACAATCAATGGGAAAATCAAAATAACTTTTCTATTATTTTAGCAAGCAAATGACAGAAGCCAAACAGCAGGGTTAGAATTAAAATACAATTTTTACCGAAGAAGATTGCTACCATACTTCAATACCTTCTTTCACCAAAATATATATAAATTTACGTCCATATTAAGTAGAATTCTTAACCCTTAAAAAAATCTTAATTTTCCATGTATAAATTTTTCTGAAAAATACATTGCATAATTTTTAAAATCATATACTTCCTCAACAAAGTGTGAAATATTTTTAATACCTTTTTGTTTCTCTGTAATTGATAGATTCTCCCTTCCCCCAGCTCATGGGCGGAGCATGACGTGGCCCTCAACCAGGAAATACCTGAGTGATTAACCATACATTGGACCACCAATCCACACCTGCCATATACCTTAAGCCACGACCCCATAATGGCAATGCAGTAAGACACCAATCAGTGTGTGCTGAGCATTCTAAGCCCCTCCCCTTTCCACCCCTCATAAAAAGCGCCCACCCCTGCACCTGGGCCCTTTCTTCCTTTG